>CAMOHE010053840.1:0-16103 GCA_946598075.1 Artocarpus hirsutus
GTGGGTCCTATGGAGGCTTGAGGGTGAACGCCCGGGCCGGATGCCACAATAAAATGCTTTTTTTATTGTGGCATCCTGCTTGGGCGTACTCCCTCAAGCCTCCATAAGACCCACCTTGCGGGGCCCCCAGACTTATAGCTCTTATTGGTAGATCATCTCCGTACCGCCCACTCATCTGTACTATCCCATTTGTGGCCCTCTAGCCCCTCAAGGTTTTCTTTTGCGTCCCTTGGGAGGTTTGAGGTTCGAACCCGAGGGACGTGAAAGAAAAACCCTAAGGGGCCAGAGGGCCCCAAAGGGGACAGTACGGATGAGTGGACAGCACGGCAATGGTCTACCAATAAGAGTCATAAGTCCGGAGGCCCCGCAAGGTGGGTCCTATGGAGGCTTGAGGGAGTATGCCCAAACCGGATGCCATAACTACAATAAAAGGTCCAAAAAATGGTCCCAGTCTATCCGATGAAACCATTTGAGTCTCAATCTATCCCATAAAACTTAATTAAGGCCACTTACACATAAACTATATAGCGCATATGCAAACAGTCTCTTTCTCATAGTACAATGATTTTCTTTAGAAAGCTACACATGTGCCTTTATGCCATGAATGTAAATGATATTGTAAATCATACGTTGCAATAATAATCTTGTGATGCAGTTGAAATGAATTTCTACTTACTTTGAATTTAGTTTAAAAGTGACAAATGGAAGGTGTCGGTGTCCTTGTCAAGTTGAATGTGCTAGTAAGCCTAATGTTGATCATAGTTGGCACATAACTAAAATTCTATATAATGTTTGCAATTAAATGCTAGACTTATACAAAGTACAATCATATATAAACCTAGCACTTGAAACTATACTCTATAAATAGCTCATATTGTTCTTATGATATAGATGAGAAAGCGTCTCAATAGTGTTGTTTAGAAGACAGTTGGCATGCTCTCCATTCTCGTGACTCCGTGTATATAGATACTACTAACTTTACATGGGCACACTTTTGTTTGGACTTCATATTTTGGTACTTGTAATTACTATGGTAATGCTAATAGTAAGGTTTGGCAGTGTTTCATTTTCAAATGTAAATTTTATAAATACTTACTGCCAACCGTCTTTTGTGAGTGTAGACTTATGGTTGTTTGTAAATTATAAGGTTTTTGAAAAGTTCAAATTTGCCTCCTATTTTCTATAACAATTATATTAGTTTTAGATGGAATATGACGTCATCTAGCTAAAGCAGCGTGATTCAATTAGGCAGGCATCAAACTATAGATCACACCTTCATGTACAAAAGTCATAACAAAAATCAATATCTCCATAAAAACCTAACTTTAGAAGAAGGGAAAAAAAGCTGTACATTTGATCTCTACCAGGAAATCTGACCGTTGCTCGTCTTTGTAGCACCGCCTTATGCAAATCTCGAAGCTCACCTTGTCTTCTTCATGAACAACGCAACTCTGTGCTCTTTACACATCAGAACTCTAGTGCGGCGCCAAGATTCCAAATCTAGCCAAACTTCATGATTCGCATATACTTGCGCCAGTGATTGCATAGCAACTGGCGGCCATAGGCGACGACCTTCAAATGTAGATCTAGTGGTTTCTGAGGAAAGGATCGACATTGATTAAGCATCGCCGTCCCTGGAGAAGGCCATGATCGTCACGAGCTCGGATCATCTTCGACAGCCCATACGTCGTTGTTATTTTCTCTGGATGAAGAGATCCATGCAAATCCACTGCAGGCTTCGTGTAACTCCGTCTACGCCGAATGGAAAGCCATAGCAGAAGAGAGAGAGAGGGAAACTAAAAGGAGGAAAAGAGAGAGAAAAGGCTAAAGTGGTCGCCTTCTTCGGTGTTGGCAATGGAGGCTCGGCCATTGGAGGTCCCACTCTATCTCACTGCAGTGCTCCTAGTCATCACCGGTTCTTAATAGACATTTAGCAGAGGAGGCTGCAGCTGTTTGCCGGCGATAGTACACTCCAGAGTTGCACCGTCGAGGATGAGAGAGAAAAAGGAGGAGAGAGAGAAAGAAAGAGCAGACGAGAGAGGGAGAGAGAGAAAATGAAGAACGGAAGAAGAAAAAATTACAAAAAAATGAAAAAAAATAATTTAATGGAAGTATTTTGGGTTTTCTATATTTGTCAAATACTCATTTAGAGAGAAAATCCTATTTACTTCACTTCTATAAAAATTATGATATAATTTACTAATTAACTGATAAAAACTGTTATTTATTACAATCTCTTTATTGAGGATATTAAGTGTTGTGTGGACGACCTAATAGGCTCGACCCAGAAGGCACTCAAGTCTTAATCCGAGAAGCGATTCAACAGAATATGTGTTAGACATTGGGAGTTGGGACGAGGATATGCTGATCTGCACATGCAATAATCACGATTTAAAGTTCAAATACAAGAATATCAACAAGTTTCCGGATAATGGTCAACGATAAATCAAGAGACAATTCACATTTGAAGTGGGAAATATGAGATTGCATTTTATTTTATTTATTTCACATTAATTATTTGTAAAGGATTATTAAATAAAGACTCAATCCCCAAAGGACGCCTAAAGCCTTAATTAAGAGCATTCATTTGTAGACTTTCTTTAATAGCGAACTTCTCTCCTCCTAAGTAGCCTTTAATAAGGAGGTGAACCATTATAAATTCTTGACCTTCTTTGACTTTTTTATATTGATTTTCTTAATTACATGAGGGCCAACATCATGGTGAGACTATTTCTTTGGATAGCTTTGTTGGCAAATTTTCATCGTCAACAATTGACGCTAAAATATGAATATGTTTAGAAGTTCTTTCATGAGTTTTTTTAACCCTTTTTTTTTAACAAAATCTCTATAGATAAGCATGTAGAAAAATTTAGGGGACAAACTACATAAGAGAAAAAGTCAAAGAGAACATTTTTCTTTTTCTAATCAAGGAAAAAAGTTGAAGGAGCTCCTCGTGTAGAAAAATTTAGGGGACAAACTACATAAGAGAAAAAGTTTAAGAGATTGTTTTTCTTTTTCTAATTAAGGACAAAAGTTCAAGGAGCCCCTCCTTTAGGAGACTAGGAGTCCATTGCATGTTTAATTGCCCATTTCAATTTTGAAATGGAATTCAGAGTGAGATTGAGTTTGTTCTATACAAATTTGAGATTAATGAAATGGATTAGCAATCCCGTGTCTCCTAAAAAAGTGGGACTTTTGATCCTAATTCTGTTGGTGATAAATTATTATATTACCTTTTGTTAATGATAGAATTTCATTAAATAAACTCTCGAAAAAATCCTCACCATGATATTTGCTCAGTTTGTACGTAGTAATCTCTACAGAAATGATGAAGAACACATAAAATTATAGTAGTTCACTTGGTATGAGCTCCATCTACTTTAAGATTTTTTCACTATTTTAAAAGAATTATACACACCAAAATCTTTAGAAAAGAGATTTAGGCTTTTTCATGGGTCTTTAACTCCTATTTATAGCCTTTTTTCAACAATAAAATAAACAAAATAATTAAATAAATTAATCCACCAAATTTGGGAATATTTACCCCTTATTTAAATCTGAGATTTATTTCTTCTTATCTCATGGTTGACCTCTCCCTCGAATCACGTATCAGATATTATGCCCGTGATTCGTAGGATTCAACCTAGTTATCTTGTTATCTCAACTTCGTGATGATTGGTATTATCTCATTGTCTTTGAGAGCCTTGATAAGGTCACTCGCTATATAATCTTGACCTTTAAACTTGTGCATCTTAAAGGGCTTTTAACCAATCTCGACTTTAGGTTATAGGCCAGCCTAGATTACCCACAACAATGGCCTCCTAGAGTGAAGTGACTCTCATGAGTTGCTTTGCGCTTATAAAAATTGAGGCTTTTTTTATTTTACTGTCTCTTTACGGATGACCTTTGTTAACCCTGATGTTGCTTGTTGGAGAAGGTTTTGACCAAGGAAAAGATTCAAATTGTGGTAGTTTGACTCCTCAGATAGCTAAACAGTCATATTCGCTGACACAAATGTTACATTATGACATTAACCGCCCTTCATTTCTTCAAAATTTTAATTTTATTTGTTACATCTTTTCATCGTTTTCTCACTTAAAATTCTGAACGTAGGATGGTGGCCTTTGGAAGCTGTTATCTCTAACATTAGATGATGGTTTCCTAATCTATCAATTGGGATTAATTCTCCTCAAATGCCTATATAAAGATCTTAGAAACCTAAACCTATTTCTTTTCTACTCTTCTTCAATTCTTTTATTGAAATTTTGCCAAAATTGTTCCAAACTTCCTAGAGCTTTCCTCCTTGTCAAATCTGTTTCATTCAAGGCTTTTAACTCATTTCTGTATGTTATTTCATCTTTCTGGAGAAATTTCAAGACTCAATATTTCATCTTTCTAGAGAAATTTCAAGACTCAATATCAATGTTTGTAAGCTCCAAAATCAATAAGCTACATTTGTTCTAACTTATTTTTCATTCTATTTTGTCCAGTCTGACACCTCTATAAATCCTATGAAAATTAGTTAGAAATGATAGTTTTTTAAGGAAAACACAAAATGTACCTATTTTGGGAGTAGTTGGAACATTTTTGTGTGCATTTTTAGGTTGTTTGGTAAATTTCTTGAACATATGAATTTATGGCATGGATTGACACTCTTATGAAAGGGTCGAACTCTTGGAGATGTTGTCAACTCAACTCTCCCCAAAGTTCTGGTATGTATTCACAAGGATATGGATTCTGTGTCATCTTTATTTCAACTCTCCCATTGGCCTTGATGAATTCCTCTTCTACTACACCATTAGCCAATCACAGGAACAACCAGGATATTATTATGTCTGTGCTTACATTAAGGCAAAATATAAGGTCCCGATAATCACTAGTGTCCCTTCTTCCAATCATGACTAGAAGAAGATGTTTTTCATGATTAAGGGAATACGACACTCATTCTCTCAATGGTGACAAAAAGTACGCCGTTAAGACCTGCTTCTAGATTCCCAGTAAGTCCAAGCCGGTGAGTCCTATTTTCTCTTCTTTTATATGCATCGACCTAATGTCTTGTTAATCCATAGAACTCCTTGATCATCCTGTTCTCTCGTCCGCTAGGAAACATAGCCTTTAGTATATTGTTGACCTCCTAATAGAGAGAGATATTGCCAACCTCCTTCCTCCTAACCAATGAGAACAAGCAAAGGCCAGGTTTGCTCATTGACTTACACACACCAACCTAGTCAAATACTCTTAACCAACCACATAGCATGACAGAATAGAATTGTGTCTTGGTGTGGCTTATCATTATTATATTTATTTTACATAGCCATTGACTCTTTCACTAATCACATTCCTTTGTATATAAAGATGAGGTTGAATCTTAAGTTTTTTTCATAATCTAAAATGGCTCAAGCCTCGACTGAGGCTGACCCATCGAAGAGACCTCTGGCTGAGTCTAAGAAGAAGAGCGACTAGCGTCGGCTGGATGACACCCCTCCAACAAAGAAATAAAGGACTGACAGCAACTCGTCTTTTGCCAGTCGTTGTTCAGAGAAGCTGCTTATATTTTTGGACGCGTTAGATCTTCCTACTCTTGCTCCAAAAAAAGCCCTTTGCTTCCTCCCTAATAGTCGAGTCAAGGACTCCAAGTTTATGGTCGGTGACATTTTTGATGCCTCAGTCGACTCTATGTTAGAGTTTCTCTTTGCTTTCCAGGCAATCGATGAGTTTGTTTTTGATAGGGATTGGCTGGAAGTTGAGAAATCTCCTATCCTCGACTGCCAACAGGCACAAATCTACCATCAAGTTAAGGTAAGTATCTACCCCTTACCCATTGCTTTGATTTTTTCCTTTTCATTCTTATCTCAACCACTAGCTCATCTATGTCTTCCAAGTGCTACTGATGGCTCTTATTTTCTATGGCAAGCTTGCACAACTCATCAAGCAGACAGAGGGGCCTAACAAGGAGACTGAGTCTCTTAAAGGTTTGTTAGAGGTTGAAAGGCTCGCTATGGATGATGCTAAAGACAAGGAGGTAAAGACCTTGGCTCTGCTATATGTTGAGCAAAAAAAGAACATCAAGCTATCTCATAAGCTTGAAGACCTGAAGGCAGAGGTTGAGAAAAAGAAGGAGAAACTACTCACCTTAGTGAGGGAACTCAAAGTGAACAAGGAAAAGGCCAAGAAAAAGCTAGTTGAAAAAGAGGCAGAAGGGTTTAAGCATTCAAGAAATACATGACTTCTAAGGAATCTGTGGATCTTTAAAAGGCAATTATCAACTATACTAGCAAGCAAATCGTGAGTTAGATCCTCCAAGCCTGTCTAAAATGGGACCTGGCCTTTCTATATGGGGAGCAAGGCTTGATGCTGATGGGGGAAAAAGAGGTGGCTGCTGATGATGCTGAAAAAGAAGCAAAAGGAGGATCTTCTAAGGATGGAGAACAACCATGGCATTTTTTTTCTGTCGAGATATTAAGGCCACTGGCCTTTCAACTTGTTTTAATTTTTATAACAACATTTAATATTTTTGTTTGCATATGATTTATCTGTGTCATTTTTAATGCCAAACTTTGTACTTTCTGAAACTTCTTTAAAATTCCCTAAGTATTAATGTCGACACAAACATAGACAAATAACTATTACCCCACATGTTTGAGGTCGAGTCTTTAAATTGACTTTGGACATTATGTCGTCGTATTAAGTAGAATGAAAAAATATTTCTTAAACAAAAGATAAAAATTGGATGAAATAGCTCCTTTGGCTTTTTTCTTTTTTTTTTTCATATTATTGCCTTAGGCAGAATATTAATGATTAGAGCATACATAACTTAATAGGATAGAGCAAGAAAGAATTAGATAGATGGGTGAGCTGTACCCGTATTGGTAGTAAGGACATAGATGCTCTGCGTTCCAAGTATGCTCTAAATGTTGATAGGATAGTGACTCCAAAATGTGTTGGCTCTAAGGTTTCAAATGATATATTTATTTTTTTTAATGATAACAAACAATTTATTGCTTAATTACTAATGATTTATCTCGAGTATTTAGAGTTATTTAATAAAGAAATAATTTATAGCAACTCAAGATAATTGGAAGAATTCTCTACCATGACTCGGAAGCAATTAAATGCAAAGACGGATCAATTATTGAGAGCTTGAAGATTGAAGATAAAGCATCAACAAGCATGAATAATAGGTTTTATTTTATTTCTAAGCTTGTACATTGTTAGAGTATGTTTGAGAAATTTATTAAGTTCAATTGGCTCAAAGTTAATTTTATTTTTTATATTAAACTTGATTTCAAAGGTTTTAATTTTTTATATTAATACTTTCAAAATTAAGTTAAAAAATATTTGAAGTCTTGAATTATGTTCTAAATTATTTCTAATTGATTCCATCAGAATTTATTTAGAAATGATTTTTAAATGTTTTAAAATTGCTTTATACTTAAAGTGTTTTTAAAACAAAAATTGAGGCCATGGACTAATTGTAGAGGCGCGATCGGCTGCACTAGCCCAAGATGGGTTGGTTCTCGTACAGTGTAGTCGACTACACCCCGTGTATTGGGGTTGACCATGATGTCCAACGGCTATGTTTATAGCTATTCGAATGTGCCTCAAAAGATCATAAGCGGCTAGTTTCGAGTGTTTACCTATAAATAGCCTCATTTATAACCTTACGAAGTATTAAGAACACACCTAGAATCATTATTGTGTCAATCTCTAAGTGTTTTATAAGCTTTGGATCAATATTTGAGCCAAACTAGCTAAATACTCTTCTTGTGTGCTTGATCATCTCCTAGTTTGTTCCAAATTTTATTCTATCCATTTCTAGGAGTTAAAAGTGAGTGCTTAAAAGTTTTCAATCCCTGTAAATCGAGTGAAATAGGTTTCCAAAGCCTTAGCAAGTTTGAGGTTATTTTTTGTTGGCTAATCTTTGTATAAAATTGGTAGGTTGTTTAAGTTTGTTGATCTCCATAGAAAATTGATGATTGTGAAAGGTTATGGGGAGCCTTTAGTAGAGAAAGTCACTAGATTATATAAGAAGTGATCATGTCAAAAACATAGTCGTGATAGTGGAAAAGGCTAAGTCGAAGCTTTGCTCAGCAGCAACAGTGGATGTAGACATATTGTCAAACCGCTATAAATAGTATTTGTATTTCTCTATCTTTAGCTCTTTACTTTAATGCATTTATATTTTGTTGAAGTTTATCACAATTGCTATTTGTTTTACTTATTTGTGCGATTAATCTAGAAAATTCCAATAATTGTAAAAAAGTTTTAAAACCTTCACTCCCTCTTAGGTAGCTATTTTTGGGCTAACAATTGGTATCAAAGTCAGAAGCTCGAACTTATTTTTCAAAAAAGAATTTACAATCTTGAGCATGGCTACTCAAAGTTTTCAAAACTCAAAAGGTCACTTTACAAACAGATATCCTATTTTCAATGGAACAGATTATAATTATTGAAAAGCTAAAATTACAATTTACTTTTGATCCATTGACTATGATCTTTGATATATTGTTGAAAATGGACCTCTCAAACCAATTAAAGAAGTTGAAAAGATTTTAGTATCAAAAGAACCCAACAAATATGGTGACAATGATAAAATGAAATTGTCATTAAATGTTAGAGCTTTAAACTTTTTACATTGTGCATTAGATAGAAATGAATGTAATAGAGTAACATCTTGCACATCCACACATGAGATATGGTGCACATTAAAGGTTGTCCATGAAGGGACAAACCAAGTCAAAGAAACTAAGATAAACTAGCTCTTACTTGGTTAGGAAATGTTTAAAATGAAAGAGCATGAAACTATCAATGAAATGTATGCTAGATTCATGAATATTGTTAACAAATTAAAGTCTCTTGGTAAGACTTTCAAAACAAGTGAGTTGGTTAGAAAGCTTGTTTGATCCTTACCTCCCTCATGGCACATCCAAAGGATGACTTTGGAAGAAGTAAAAGATTTATCAACTCTACCATTAAAAAAGTTGGTTGGATCCCTATGACACAAGAAATTTCAAGAAGGCAAAATAAAGAAGAAGAAGAAGATAAGAAAAAGAAGTTTAGAATTTCCTTGAAAGCTTCCATTCTCAAAGATGAAGATTTAGATGATGAGGAGCCAAGGGAAATCACCAACATGTGCTTCTTGGTCATAGAAAACAATGACAATGATGAGCTAAGTACTTCTAACTCTTCCAATGAAGATAATGATCACATTGATGTCAAAGAATTATCTAAGAGCATTCGATGAATTACATGATAACCATGAAAAACTTGCTCTTAGAAGTTTTGCACTTAAAAGTAAATTTCTATTCTTTTAGAAGAAGTTGAAGTTTTGAAAAATGAAAAATATAAGAGTGATGCTTTAATAATTGAGAATGCTTCTTTAAAAGAAAAGCTAATGACATGATAAAAACGGTTTTGAAATTCACCAAAAGAAAGAAAATTTTTGATTTAATACTTAACGAACAATGTTGTGCTTTTAACACATATGGTTTAGGATATAAACCACATATTGAACAAAAATATTTCAAAAATTATTTTGTCAAAGCATTAACTTGTTTTCAAAATGCAAAATATCTATACATCTATTGCAATCAAGATAGAGATATCATATCTTGTTGCTACATCAAGAAAAGTGCATATTTTGGAATAAAACAAAGATGGATTCCTAAAGATTCAAAGACTAACGAAAATGGACTCAATGCTATGTGGGTACCAAAAATCAAAAGTTAACTTGTTTTGTAGTGAGGATGAAAAGCTTTCTAGATAGAAAAGGATCAAAACATATGAAGACAAACCGTCCACTTGACTTTGAAGACATCACAAATTCTATAAAACATGATGAGGAATATAAAAAGGATGGGCTAGATGCAATTGTACGAAACAAAGTCTGGTTATTGGCCTAAGATTTCAATCTAGAAGAAGGTTATATATTTTTGACTCATTTGTATAATTTTATCTTATTATTTGTCAGTATTGGTATATCATAAATGATTCATAATTTTTGTGATGAATAATTGAATTTTTTTTATCTAGGTTTTATTCAAAATGCTTGATTCTTTTTTAATTGTCATTAGAATTATAAATGTATCTTTTATTAGTTTTTAATTGAATATGGTTTAAATTGATTTATGTTTGATTTGAATTTTTTTGATAATGAACTCATATTTAGTTTAAAATTTATTTGAGTTTAAATTGATTTTAAAAGAGATATTATTTAGCTGCAAAAAAAAAAAAAAAGAAAAAAGCTCAAGGGTGCAATTCCAACAACCCCGATCAACCGTAGTATGTGTAACCTAGCCAACACGGCTATTGGGAGGTTCAATTCTAGACTCGACATGATTTTAAAAGAAATTTCCCCTCTTTACTCATCATTTATATTGTAGCCCTATTTAGTTGGATAATATGAATTTTTTTAAAACTATTTCTCCCTTTGTGTTAATGATAAAGGGGGAGAGAAATATGATTGACTGCTTTGATTGCATAAATTGTTTTGAATCAGGGGGAGAAGATTTGATTGCTTTAAGGGGAGTTACTTCTGTTTTGAATTTATGCAAGAGGGAGAGAATGTGAGATTGATTGCATTAAGATTTTTTGCTAATATGAATTGATCATGTTTTGAGCGTCTTAGTAGGGGAGATTTTAGCTACTCCAGAGATTAAATTATTATTCACAAAGGAAGCTTAACGTAAAGTATATGGTAAGAAATTTTTGAGCTACATTTATTTTATTTGAAGCAAAAATTTCCACCATTATTTTATCAAAAGCAATCAATTGTTTGTTATCATCAAAAAACGGGAGATTGTTGGCTCCAAGGCTTCAAATGATATATTTATTTTTGTTTTGATGACAACAAATAATTTATTGCGTAGTCACCAATGATTTATTTTAAGGGTGTACAGCTATTTTGTAAAGAAATAATTTATAGCAACTCAAGATGATTGGAAGAATGCTCTATCCAGAATCAGAAGCAATTAAATGCAAAGGCTTATCAATTACCGAGAGCTTGAAGATTGAAGATAGAGCATCAACAAGCATGAAGAATAGGTTTTATTTTATTTCTAAGCTTGTACGTTGTTAGAGCATGCATAAGAAGTTTATCAAGTTCATTTGGCTCAAAGCTAATTTTTTTTTTATTTTAAACTTGATTTCAAAGGTTTTAACTTTTTATATCAATAGTTTCAAAATTAAGTTAAAAACATATTTGAAGCCTTGAAATTATGTTCTAAATTGTTTCTATAGTGGACATAAGCATATTGTCGAACTACTATAAATAGTCTTTGCATTTCTCTATCCTTAACTCTTTACTTTAATGCATTTATATTTTGTTGAAGCTTATCACAATTGCTATTTGTATGTTTTACTTATTTGTGCAACTAATTTAAAAAATTCCAATAATTGTGAAAAAGTTTTTAAAACACAATTCACCTCTTCTTGGGTAGCTATTCTTGGGCTAACAAAATGTAGGTCCCTGTCCTTATAATATCTCAAATCTTATAAGGAGCTTCCTAATTTAGACCCAAAGGTCTAGTGTTTTTGGGCTTTGTATTTTCCATCACTTGCTGGAGAACTCAATCACTAACTCCAAATCATCTCTCTTTAACCTATTTGTTATAATATCTCATTGTCCTTTGTTGATAAGTGGCAAGATGGAGTTAAGAGTTAATTCTTCGTTCTTCTCACAGATCAAGCTTCACATCCATTAATTAAGTTTTAATCTCCTTGTTGTAACCTACTACTTGACTAATTGGTGTTCTCACCCGGGAGAACTAAGTCGACAACATAAGTGACAGAAAAGGTGTTTCCCCAATCATTGTTCGCCTCATCATTTTGAAGCTTAGAGGACCTTAGGAAATTTTTTTGTCCACCTTCTTTTCAAATCATCGAGACATTTCTTCAACGTATACTTTATAATCTTGTTTACCGCCTCGACTTAACCATTTGATAAAAGGTGGATGACAGTCGATAAGTATTTGCACATGCCAATGTCATCACCAAACTTCAAAGATGAGAGAATGCGGCATGCCGAATCTACAAACAATGTGGGACCAAATAAAACTTACATAGTTCACTTCAGTGATGTTGTGAAAGTTTTAACCTCTGCCAATTTTATGTTATAGTCAACTGCTATAATGGTAAGCTTCAATCTTCCTGATGTTGTGACAAATGGCCTAATAATGATGATTCCTCACTTTGTAAAAGGCTAAATACACAAGATTGACGTTAGAATCTCTGGTGAAGCCCTCAGCACCGTAGCATAACACTTACATTTGTCGCGATTTCATGCGTATACTGTTGTATCCTCTTTAAGGGTCAGCCAATAATGCCCTTGTTTTAGTATTTTATGGCCTAAGGTTTGCGCCCCACACATAAGCCTTCTGTGTTTCTTTCAAGACTTGTTAGGCTTCATGCTTGTCCAAACAGTAGAGGAGGGGGAAGAATTACCTTGACGATAAAGGATACCTTAGTACAATAGGTCTTGTGCTGAATGTAATGAATCTCTTGGCCTCAGTTAGATTAATTGGCAAATCTCTGTCAAGAAAATACCTCAAGATAGGGGTCATCTAGCTACCCTGCTACATGAAATGCATAGCTTCATCTCTCTCCTTTTGAATCGTTGGAAATTCTAAATTACCGTGACCAAAACAACCTAGAGCAATTCTATAATACCCTTCACACTAACTAACAAGCTCGTGGAAAGGCTATTTAATTAGGTTAAAGAGTATTAACCTTTCATTTGCATTATTGATGTTATGGTTTACTTAAAATATTGATTTCATTATAGAAGAGTTTTGAAGCTGTTGTTTCACTCATTTCCTTATTTACAACATATACAGTATTTCAAAATGAGATGTGCAATATACTATTACATCCAAAGTTAATAATATATCTATTTACAAAAACTATAACAGAGTTGCTATGTTTGACAAAACAAAGTTCCAAAATAAGCTTCAAAAGCTGATTTAAAACATGGCATATGAAAAAATCTTTGTTTAGTAGCTCTAGATACCCTAACCCTGTACATCCTTACCTACATCATAAGAACTATAATGAGCTCAAAGCTCAATAAGCAAAACTAATGCAAGAGCATGAACAATGAATGAGAATGCAATCAAACATTTTATTTTATTAGTTTTTTTCAACAATTCTTTCTTCTTTTAGGTACCCTCGGATTGCGGTACTTAACTGGCAATGATAGGCCATGGTTTTCAAAACCTATTCATCATTTTGGCCAATGTAATATTAATAATGCCGTTTCCATCTTGGTCTTTAGACCTCATGTATTTGCTATATTCAATATCAGTCTTTGTGACTTTTATTATCTTAGTTTTTTAACCTCAAAGTGTACACCACCCTTTGATGGGTCCACCAATCCTATCTGCATCTCGTGTCGACACTACCACTAATTAAGCATCAAACACCCATTTTAGTTAAAAACCTCATTCTCTTTTTAGATTATATCACACGTTCTAATGTAAATGTCATGAATCATGAATGTTTTTCAACAATCTATATTAGTCCCAAATAATGACAATCTAATCAATGCACCTTAAAACATACATGACATAGTTCTTGTGATGTAGTACATAGTAGTTTCTACTTACCTCCAGTCCAATTTGCATTGAGTGAAAAAATCAGTCCTTTTAGAAGATACAATACACTAAAGGCCTAGCATTATAAAATCATATACCAATGAATTTCTCATAAACCAAACTCATTGATCTAAGTTATAAGTTCATATTATAAGGCTCTTGCATTTAATCAAACACAAAATGGGCTAAGTATAAGAATCACAATGTAACGCCCGCCTAATTTTATGTAATGGATAATGTTATGATAATGATGACGTTAAATGTTATATTAATGACGATGATAAGTGTTATACTCATGATATGTGTTATGATATATGATAAATGGTGCTAACCATTTTATTCTAAGTGTTATGACAGGTGACGCTCGCGTGGAATTGATGTGCTCAAATGTTTATGTCATTAATATTATATGTTTAATCATATTTTTATTGATAATTAAATGTTATGAATGATTTTTGTATTTAAGGACAGATCGGCAAACCGGACAATTCAGTTCGACAGGCTGAAATGATTTCCTCTAAACGGCAAGCCGATGGTGTGCCATCGGCAGGCCAAACTTTTGAGATCGGCAGGCCGAACTTCTAAGATCGGCAGGCCGATGACAGCTGACAAGTAGTCAGTTGAAATTTCACAAAATTGTGATAAGGTGGAATTTATGGTATGGATGATCTGTTCTGGATAATTAACATAATTATGGGATGATTTGTTTTATTTTGGTAATGAAACATTTGAATTTTCATTGATTTGAATTAATGGATAAAGTTTTCCCGTTTTACAAAGGCGAAATATGGCAACTTGATCCGTTCTGGGAAGTTTTGACTTTTCTCTCTCAATTTTATCCTATCACACGAAATATGCCTTACCATTAACCAGAAAATTCTGAATTGTATTAAGAGAATAAGTTTTTCCTTAATTTGAATTCCATTTTCTTTCACGATAGCAATTTTCCTCACTCTCTCAATTCTCTCTCTCTCTCTCTCTCTCGATTTTTCTTCCTCACTCTCTCTCTCTCTTTTCTTCACGATTCTTTCTTCTTCTTCCTCTCAAATTTTCCTGCAATTCTTTGTTAAAATATTTAAAATTTCTTTGGAGTTAATTCGAGGAGTTTTAAGAAGAATTCATTTTTAAGGTAAGAGTTTATTTTTCAGCATTTCTGAAATTTTTCTTTCTTTGGACTGACTGTTATATCTCCACCTAGGAACATCATTTTTTTCTCTGAATTTTTAGTATGTTATTTATTCATGTGTTATGTGATTCTCCTCCAAATTTCACTTTAATCTAAATTTTATATAAAAAGTTATGAATTTTCTATTCTTCACCACTCACAGTAAATAATTGCTGACTGTTTTTGTGCACATATGTATGGTTATTGTTTTTATTGCAAATGGATGTTGTTTTGCACGAAATTTGATGGATATGTATATATATATATATGTTAAGTATAGGACTGGAAAGTTTGGTAATGATTTGATGAGTATTTCATGAGTTATAAAATTTTTATTAAACCTAGGTTATGTGACTGCTGAAATTGTAAAGTTGTAAGATTATTGTTATGTTATATTTTTTTATTTTGTAAGATTATATAATTTTATTTGGAAATGAGAAATTTTATGCTACTGTATGTGTAGGTTAAAAATGATATCATATGAATTTTGAGGTCCAAATAAGTTTATTTTAAATATTTGACACAAATTATTACATGTGACTCACTGTTTTGCATCTAGTGTATGATTTTAGTATCTGCCTTCTAATGCATGTTTTGAAGCGATCGGAATTTATTTTAGGGTGACTTTTGGATATGCTATAGTTCTGTGTGTATATAATATGTGGTAATTTTTGTGGATTTTTCTGTGATATGAAAATATGAAAAATTGGTCCTGAGTTAATAATGCTCACTGTTTTGCTAATGCTGGCAGATTTTGGTATTTATGATGTATGACTTGTTTTAAGTATTAAATGAGATTTTTATGACTAAAAAAAAAATCATGGTAGTAGGTATATATGTTAGGTTTGTCTCTGCCAATTTTGGTTTTCAAATTATAAGTGGATGTTAAGTTATTAATTTTTAAATTCATGAAGGTCAGAAGTGTAAATGTGTTGAAAATGTTGTTTCTATGTTTTATGTTTAAAGAAAATGCATGCATGATGTTTTTATGAAATGGATGCTATAAATGTTATGAAATGGTTATCATGGGTGTTATGATATGGTAATTAATTCATTGATTAAATGTTAATTACCATTTTATAAATGTATGACATGAACAAATTGAGAAGTGAGCACATCAAGGCCGCGACGTTGTCACCTACAAAAGTAAGGTTAAGTAAGCTATTTGAGGTAAGTATATTCTCACCTACAACATGATACGTTTATGAAAAGTATGTTTATGAAAAGTATGAGTTTTATGAAAAGTTTGAAATCCATTTTTATGATGGTTTTATGATGATTTCTCATGATGATTTTTCATGAAGTTTAAGGCATGAAAGTTTATGCATGTTTTCATGATAATGTTTTTC
>CAMOHE010053842.1:0-11767 GCA_946598075.1 Artocarpus hirsutus
GTAAACAAACATTCACAAAATTTATAAAAATTATTCTTAAATTATAAACATACTCAAATCGAAAATCATAGAATATTTCTTTAAAATTTCTTTCCTTGACGTTCTTCCATTTGCAAACTATATTCCTTAGCTCATACGCCTGTCAGTGTCCTCCGCCTACTCCATAACTTTCTTACCCTTATCTGTAACATGATGAAAAACTTAAATAAACCAATGCTTAGTAAGTACATTATAACTCTCACAATTAAAAACATTTCATGAACGTCATCATCATCATCATCATCATCATAATAGTGAACTAGGCACATTTTCATAAGAACATATCTTTCATTACATCATCCATATTAAAACTTATCCATTTTATCTTAAGGGGCCCAAGTGTTGCACCATAACATCATATCATAGGCGTGCCGTCATGAGAGGAGAGGGGTTGCAAAGCCCAAACCAAACATGACATCATAAACATAAACATATCATAACATTGGGTGTGCAACACTTATTTAGGTGATACATATATATATACTTATACTTTCATACTTTGAAAAGCATTATCATGAACATGCATAAACTTTCATGCCTTAAACTTCATTAAAAATCATCACAAGAAATCATCATAAAACCATCATAAAAATGGATTTCAAACTTTTCATAAAACTCATACTTTTGATAAACATACTTTTCATAAACATATCATGTTGCAGGTGAGAATGTACTTACCTCAAATGAGCTTACTTAACCTTACTTTTGTAGGTGACAACGCCGCGGTCTTGATGTGCTCACTTCTCAATTTGTTCATGTCATACATTTATAAAATGGTAATTAACATTTATATTAATGAATTAATTACCATAACATAACATCCATAGCATCCACTTCATAAAAACATCATACATGCATTTTCTTTGAACATAAAACATAGAAACAACATTTTCAACACATTTACACTTCTGACCTACATGAATTTAAAAATTAATAACTTAACATCCACTTATAATTTGAAAACCAAATTTGGCAGAGACATACATAACATATATACCTACCACCATAATTTTTCTTTAGTCATAAAAATCTCATTTAGCAATTTAAATAATTCACATAACATTCAACATACAATCTGCCAGCAATAGCTGGGCAGTGAACACTTTTTATCTCAGGTCCAATTTTCACATTTTCATATCACAGAAAAATCCACAAAAATTCTTACATGTAATACACTCAAAGAATTATAACATATTCAAAAATCAGCCTAAAATAAATTCCTATCACTTCAAAACATGCATTAGAAGGCAAAGACCAAAATCATACACTAGGTGCAAATCAGTGAGTTACATGTAATAATAATTCCCAAACAATTAAAATAAATTTATTTAGACCTAAAAATTCATATGATATCATTTTTAACCTACACATACAGTAGCATAAAATTTCTCATTTCCAAATAAAATTATATAATCATAAAAGAAATATATCTCATAACAAGAATCTCACAGCTTACATTTTAAGCAGTTACATAACCTAGGTTTATTAAAAATTCTATAACTCATGAAATACTCATCAAATCATTACCAAATTTCCAGTCCTATACTTAACATATATATATACATATCCACCAAATTTCGTGCAAAACAACATTCATTTGCAACAAAAACAATAACCATACATATGTGCAACAAAACTGATCAGCAACAATTTACTGTGAGTGGTGGAGAGGAGAAAATTCATAACTTTTTATATAAAATTCGGATTAAAGTGAAATTTGGAGGAGAATCTCATAACACATGCATAATTAACATACTAAAAATTCAGAGTAAAATAAAATTCGTAGAGAAAGATATAGCAGTCACAACACAGGAGAAAAATATGCTTAAGAATTTCCGAGATTGAGTTCATACCTTAGAACGATTTCTTCTTGAAATTTCTTGAATTATCTCCAAAGAAATTTTTGATATTTTAACAAATAATTAACAGGGGAAATTTTAGAGGAAGATGAAGGAAATAAATGTGATAAGAAGAGAGAGAATGAGAGAGAAATCGAGAGAGAGAGAGAGAGAGCGTTTGTGTGAAATGAAAGTTGCGAAAAAAAAAAAGAATGAGAGGCATTTCAGAATTTTCTGACTATTATTGGGCATTTTCCACATGGAAATGGAGGAGATTAAGCGAGAAAAATCAGAATTTTCAAGAACGTTTCGAGTTTCCATACTTTGCTTCTAAAAAAAATGGAAAACTTATCCATTAATTCAATTAATTCAAAAGTCAAATGTTTCTTTACCAAAATTAAACAAATCATCCCATAATTATGTTAATTATCCAGAATAAGTTATCCTTATCACAAATTCAACCTTATCATAATTTTGTGAAATTTCTGCTCACTACTTGTCAGCTATCATCGGCTTGCCGATCTCTATCTTCGGCCTGCCGATCACTGAAGTCCGGCCTACCGATGATATACCATCGACTTGCCATTCTGAGGAAAACATTTCGGCCTGCCGAGCTGAATGGTCCGGCCTGCCGATCTGTCCTTAAATACAAAAATCATTCATAACATTTAATTATCAATAAAAATATAATTAATCATATAACATTAATGACATGAACATTTGAGCACATCAATTCCACGTGAGCGTCACCTGTCACAACACTTAGAATAAAATGGTTAGCACCATCTATCATATATCATAACACATATCATAAATATAACATTAAACAACGTTATTTATCATAACATAATCTGTTACATAAATTTAGGCGGGCGTTACACTAAGTATCCGCAACTATTTTGAGTTTCAGGGACGAAACTCTTATAAGGTGGAGAGAATTGTAACACCTGTCAAATTTTCATGTAACGGATTATGTCAGGTTAATAACGACGTTAAGTGTTATATTTATGTTATGCGTATGATATATAATATAATGGTGCTAACCATTTTATTTTAAGTGCTATGACAGGTGACACTCAGGTGAAATTGATGTGTTCAAGTGTTCATGTTATTAATGTTATATGTTTAATCATAATTTTATGATAATTTAATGTTTTGGATGATTTTTGTATGTTAGGGCAGATCGACAGGCCAGACCATTTAGTTCGGCAAGCCGAAATGACCCCCTCGGAATGGCAAGCCCATGGTATATCGTTGGCAGGCTAGACTTCAGGAATCGGCAGGCCGAAGAGAGACATCGGCAGGCCGATGACAGCTGACAAGCAGTCAACAGAAATTTCACAAAATTTGTGACAAGGATAATTATGTGATTGAATGATTTATTTTTGGTTGATTGGCACATTTATGGAATAATTTTCTCATTTTAGGAAAATAAATGTTTGACTTCGAATTGATTGATTGCATTTGATAAGGTTTTTCGTTTTACAGAGGCAAAATATGGTAATTGTTATAAATCGATAACCTTCCCCTATTGCTTCCCATTCTCTATGCTAATTAGCCCAATCTTAATCAGAAAATTCTGATTTTAAACGAAGGTTGTGACCTCCTCCATTTTTCTAAATTTCTTTCAAAGAAAGGAAAATATTTTTCCTCTCTCTCCCTCACGTATTTTCTCCCATTCTCTCTCTTCATCACGTGTTATTCTTCTATTCTCCCTCTTGAAATTTCCTGTTGTTATTGAGTAAAATATTGGATTTTTGGGCGAATTCAAAAGAAGATTGAAGAATTTGTTTTAAGATAAGAATTTATTTTTTTCGGTATTTCTGAAATTGTATTTTTTCTCTGTAATCCGACTGCTGTAACTCTTTCTAGAAATTTCATTTTGCTCTGAATTTTTAATATGTTATTTATGTATGTATTATTTGTTAATCCTCAAAATTTCACCTCAATTGGATCTTTTCATGAAAAGTTATGGATTTTCCTCTCTTCATCACTCACAGTAAATTATTGCTGATCAATTGTGTTGCACATATGTGTGGGTGTTGTTTTTGATGCAAATGCATGTTGTTATACACGAAATTTGGTAAATATGTTCATGTAGATGGTGAATGTTGGACTGGAAATTTTGGTGATAATATGATGAATATTTCATGTGTTATAGAATTTTTATTAAGACCAGGTTGTGTGACTGCTTTAACTGTAAAATTGTTAGATTCTTGTTATGTGTTGTTTTTATTTAATTAAATGATTTTATTTAGTGATGAGAATTTTTGTGCTACTGTATTTATATGTTAATATGTGGTCATATGAGTTTTAGAGTTATAATAATTTTATTTTAATTATTGGAAAATGATAAATGCATGAAACTCACTACTTGCACATAGGATGTATTTTTGGCCTTTGCTTTCTAAAGAATGAATTGAGCTGTGTTGAATTTATTTAAAGCTAATCTTTGGGTATGTTGTAATTTTATGTGTCTATTATATGTGTTAATTTTTGTAGATTTTTCTATAGCATGAAAATGTGATATGTGGACCGGAGTTAAAAATTTATTCACTGGCTAACTATTGTTGGCAGATTTCATGTTGAATGTTTTATGACTTGTTTTAGATATTAAATGAAATTTTTATGACTAAAGAAAAAATCATGGTGATAGGTTATGTGTTATCTTTATTCCTGCCAAATTTAGTACTAAAATTATATGTGAATGTAAAGTTATTAATTTTTAAATTTATGAAGGTCAGAAATATAAGTGTTTTGAAAGTGTTGCTTTAATGTTTTATGGTTAATGAAAAATGTAGTATGAATTGTCATGTTTCAAGAGATGAATGTATGTATGATCTTATATGAAATGGATGTTAAGTTGTGGTGATTAATTCGTTAAAAATAAATGTTAATTGCCATTTTATGAATGTATGACATGAACACAATATGAAGTGAGCACATCGAGACCGCGGTGTCGTCACCTACAAAAGTAAGGTTAAGTAAGCTTATTGAGGTAAGTACATTCTCACTTGCAACATGATGAATTTCATGAAAAGTATGAGTTTTATGAAAAGTTTGAAATCTATGTTCATGATGGTTTATGATGATTTCTCATGATAAGTTTTCATGAAGTATTATTATGAAGTTTTTGAAGGCATGAAAGTTTATGCAAGTATTGATGATAACGTTTTTCAAAGCATGAAAGTATAAGTATGTATATATGTATCACCTAAATAAGTGTTGCACACCCAATGATATGTTATGTTATGATATGATAAGTTATGATGCCATGTTTGGTTTAGGATTAGCTACCCCTCTCCTCTCACGACGGCGCGCCTGTGATGATGATGATGATGTTATGGTGCAACACTTGGGCCCTTAAGATAAAATGAATAATGTTTTAATATGGACAATATAAAGAAAGATATGTTCCCTATGAAAATATGCCTAGAGCTCTATTATGATGATGTTCATGAAATGTTTTAAGTTGTGAGATTTACAAATGTACTTACTAAGCATTAGCTTATTCAAGTTTAAATCATGTTGCAGATAAAGGTAAAAGAATCATGGAATAGGTGGAGGACCAAGATGGGCGTGTGAGCTAAGCAAGATAAATTGCAAACGGAAGACACCAAGAAAGAAATAAGTTTTATAAATTTTGAAACTATGTTTATTTTTATGTTTTTTTTTATCTCTGAGTTTGTTTGTTGTTTCCACATCTTAAAGTTTTGGAACTTATTTTAAAAAATTAATTTCAAATATTTTTTTTAAGTTCGGCTTGCCGACTATTACTGGTCGGACTGCCAGACTTATTGCTCTAAAAATTTCATTTTGCAAAGCCTCGGGTGGCCTGCCGATGGTTGACCTTCGGCCTGCCAGTCGAGTTCCGCCTACCGAAATCCAAAGTTCAGCCTACCGAACTGTGTTCAAAGAATTTTATTAATGTCTTCAAAGGTTAATTTAATTTTCAATGATATTAGCAAACTATTTACAGGATATTTATGGAAAAGCGAATTGTTATAATTAAGTAATTTATAATTTCTCATGAATTGTAAAAAAAAAATAAAAATGTATGTACGGATCCTGGGTATGCTTTTCCAAACTATGATTTCAAATACATTTTATAATTTATAATAGTTTTGCTTCAATTAATGGTTAAACGAATGAATGTAACGACATCTGTGACGTCCGTAAAAAGAGGCATTATAGGTTTTGGTATCAGAGCGGATTTCCATTTGCGATTCATATCGCCACACGTCAGTCCAAGTCCTCCAAGTAAGTATGTTTTAATGATTAATGATAAGACGCAAGTAAGATGATAAGAATAAGGTCTAAATGAGTAATGATTAAAGCTTTAGTAGTGAAACCTATCTCATAAGTTAGAAGACTGTTCCTAAAATTCCTAACTTTTTTTGGAAATTAACTATGGACGGCCCCAGAAGAATGCAAACCTGTACCCAGACCAACGAAAGGTTGATGACAATGATTGATAAGCTGTAAAGATAGCTAGAGGAGCAAAGAAGAGAAATTGCTGAATTAAGGGCCAACGGCCACGACGGTGATCGACGACACAATGATGTGCCTCCTCCTCAGCCATAAGTTAATGAAGTCCCGGCTCCTGCTACGGAGCCGAGAGTAGTCTACCAAGAACCTTTGCTAGTCAGATGGAAGAGGGTCAAGCCATGGATTTCGAAGGTTCCAAGGATCCACTTGTTGCACAAGGATGGTTAAAGACAATTGAAGCCACTTTAAGACTCATGGGCTTCACAGATAACGAGAAGGTTCTCTGTGCATCATACTGTCTTACCATGGAGGCCCAAATTTGATGGGATGGCATCGAACAAAGCAGAAATATTGAAGAAATGTCTTGGGCCAACTTCGTTCATGAGTTCAATACGAAGTTTTTCCACATGAACATTACCAGGAAGCACTATGACGAGTTCAAGAACCTTCGCCAAGGAGACATGTCAGTTACAGATGTGGTAGCCAAGTTTAATCAACTAGCTCGCCTATGCTCAAGGATGGTTAGCGACAAAAGTGAAAAGTCCGAAGGTTATTCAGGGTCCTTAGGCCAGAGATTGTTGCTATTGTTGATGGGGCTAGTCCACCCAAAAGCCAGGAGCAAGTTGTTTTGAGGGCCCAACATGCAGAATTCCACTTGTCAAAGCTAAGAAGGAACTAGCCTCGGCCAAGTCAGCAGGCAAATTATGCAAGCTCCTAGAACCTAAATCGCCCTCCACACCGAAGCAACAACAACAGTAGCCAGCACTGAAAGAATAACAATAAGAGAAAGAGCTACCCTCAGAATCATCAGGGCCAAGGTAATAAGAGCTTTAATGGTGGCCAGTACAACAACAATAGACAGTATCAAACATGTGCTAAATGTGGAAAGAATCATCCTGGAGAATGTCGTATGGGGTCTAATCGGTGTTTTATCTGTGGACGAGAAGGTCATTTTGCCAAAAATTGCCCCAGATAGATGAATGCCCAAGCTCAAGTTCCACAGAGAGTTCCTCAAGCCCAGCTTCATCAAATGCAAGCCTCCCTTGAAGGGCCATTAATTAGTCAAGTAAGACTTAAAGCCCCACCTACGAATGCTCGCATTTATGCCATGACGAAAGAACAAGTGGCTGCTGAAGCCTCAAATGTAGTCATAGGTCAGATAACGAGCCTATTTACTAAAGCTTATGTTCTCTTTGATACGGGTGCCACTCATTCTTTTGTATCCACATCTTTTGCTAAGAAGTTAGGGCTTTGTTTAGAACCTATGAGATAGGGATTCACTACGACACTACCCTCCGGGGAAGTGATGATATCTACGCACTGTTTGCATGCTATTCCCCTATGGATTTCTGATAGGGAACTCTTCGTCGACCTTATTGTGATCGACATGTATGATTATGATATGATTCTTGGAATGGATTTTCTAAGCAAGTACAATGCTTCCATTGAATGCCGGAAACAAAAAGTGATCTTTCAACTAGAAGGTGAACAAAAGTTCGTGTATGTGGGCGAGTCCAGGAAGAAATCCAGCACGTTCTTATCTGCCATGAAAGCAAGGAAGTTGTTAGCTAGTGGCTGCATGGGTTACTTGGCGAATATTGTAGATAAAGCCTAAGAAGAAAAGACAAGGATAGAAGATGTAGAAGTAGTATGTGAATTTTCAGATGTGTTTCCAGATGATTTGTCAAGCTTATCTCCCGATAGAGAAATTGAATTGGAGATCGAGCTCGCTGCAAGCACTGACCTGATTTCGAAAGCACCGTTCAGAATGGCTCCTGCAGAGTTCAAGGAACTTCATATGCAATTAAAGGAACTACTTGACAAAGGCTTCATCAGGCCAAGTCATTCACCATGGGGAGCTCTAGTTTTATTTGTTAAGAAAAAGGATGGTTCTATGAGACTCTGCCTCGACTATAGAGAATTGAACAAGGTGACAATCAAGAACAAGTACCCGTTGCCTCGAATTGATGACTTGTTTGACCAGCTTAAGGGTGCGTCTGTGTTCTCGAAGATTGACCTACAGTCGGGATATCACCAGCTGAAGATTAAAGAAGGAGATATTCCTAAGACAGCCTTTAGATCGAGGTATGGTCATTATAAATTTGTGGTTATGCCTTTCAGTCTAACGAATGCACCTACAGCCTTTATGGATATGATGAATCAGGTATTCAAGGACTTCCTCGATAAATTTGTTGTTGTGTTTATCGATGATATTCATATTTATTCGAAGAGCCAGGAGGAACATAAGGAGCATTTGAAAATTGTGTTGGAAACATTAAGGAGACATGAGTTATATGCGAAGTTCTCCAAGTGCGAGTTTTGGCTCGACAGAGTGTCTTTCTTGGGTCATGTAATATCAAAGGAAGGAATCATGATAGACCCTGCTAAGGTAGAAGCTATTCTCAACTGGAAGCAACAGACCAACGCAAGTGAGATCAGAAGTTTCTTAGGCCTAGTCGGTTATTATCGAAGATTTGTGGAAGACTTCTCTAAGATAGCAGCGCCACTCACGAATCTAACATGCAAAGGAAAGAAGTATGAATGGACAGAAGTGTGTGAGAAAAGTTTCCAAGAACTGAAGAAGAGGCTAACGACAGCTCTAGTATTGGCCATTCCGGAAGGAAACGACGGATTTGTAATCTACAGCGATGCTTCTAAGATGGACCTCGGTGCTGTATTAATGCAAAATGACAGAGTGATTGCTTACGTGATGAGACAACTAAAGGATTATGAAAAGAACTATCCTTATCATGATCTAGAGTTAGCAGCAGTTGTTTTCGCGCTGAAGATATGGAGGCATTATTTGTATGGGGTCCAATGCAAGATCTTCACTGATCATCAAAGCCTAATGTACTTCTTCACTTAGAGGGACCTAAACATGAGATAGCGAAGATGGCTAGAACTGGTGAAGGATTACGATTGTGAAATCCTTTATTACCCTGGAAAAGCTAATCGAGTAGCTGATGCTCTAAGTAGGAAGGCAATGGCTACATTGATGCCATTACAAGCAATGTCTCAGCCTTTGAGAAAGGAAATTCAGGACTTTGGTTTGGAGCTTATCACAGGCCAGTTATCTGCACTCACTCTTGCTCCAATACTACATGATGAAATTCATAGAAAACAAGATGAAGATGTTAGCCTCGTGAGGATTAAGCAGGAAAAGAAAGAGGGGAAATGTGAAGAGTTTTGAATTGCTGATGACGGAATTCTGTACCTCAAAGACCGCTTGTGTGTTCCCAATGTTGATGGTTTAAGGGAAAAGATCTTGGCAGAAATTCATAATACTCCTTACTCAATTCATCCCTATGCAACAAAGATGTATAATGATCTAAGGGATAACTTCTAGTGGTTTGGAATGAAACGTGATGTTGCCATATATGTGAAGAAATGTTTGACATGCCAGCAAGTTAAGGCTAAACACCAGAGACCTGATGGTGATTTACAGTCAATCCAGATACCGAAATGAAAATGGGAGGATATCGCGATGGATTTTATTACCGATTTGCCCAGGACTATGAACGGTTATGATGCTATATGGGTCGTGGTAGATCGACTGACAAAGATGGCGCATTTCATTCCTATCAAGATCAGATACTCTATGGAATGGTTAGCGGAACTCTATATCAAGGAGATTGTGCGAGTGCATGGGATTCCTAAATCTATTATCTCAGATCGTGATGGCAGGTTCACATCCAAGTTTTGGAAGAGTGTTCAGGTTGCTATGGGAACCAAGTTGCATTTCAGTACAGCTTTTCATCCTTAGACAAACGGCCAAACGGAGAGGACGAACTTGATCTTTGAGGATATGCTTCGGCCTTGTACTCTTGACTTCAAGACCAACTGGTGTAAAATGTTACCGTTAGTTGAGTTCGCTTACAACAACAGCTACCAGGCAAAGATTGGAATGGCACCTTATGAAGCCTTATATGGGCGAAAATGTAGGTCGCTTATATGTTGGCATGAAGTTGGTAAGAAGAAGTTGATAGAAAGCATCGATGATGAAAAGACTGATTTTGTCAACGAAACCTCCGAGATGATTCAGATGATAAGGAAGAGAATAAAGACCACTCAAAGTCGTCAGAAGAGCTATGCTGACAGAAGAAGAAGACCTTTAGAATTCGTTCTAGGCGAATCTATATTTTTGAAAGTTGCACCGATGAAAGGAGTTATAAGGTTTGAAAGGAAAGGAAAGTTGAGCCCAAGATTTATCGGGCCATATGAAATAGCAAAACGGATAGACAAGGTGGCTTATCAGTTAAGACTGCCACCAGAAATGTCAGCAATGCACGATGTATTTCATGTTTCAATGCTCAAGAAATATGTCCCAGATCCAACGCACGTGATTGAGCCACAAGTGATCGAGATACGAGAAGACTTGAGCTATGAAGAAAAGCTAGTGGAGATACTTGATCGGAAAACTAAGACCTTGAGGAATAAAGAAATTCCATTGGTCAAGGTACTATGGCGAAATCACCTAGTAGAAGAAGCCACATGGGAATGTGAAGATGATGTGAGAACTAAATGTAACGCCCCCTTTCTGAACGTCACAGATGTCGTTACATTCATTCTTTAAAACATTAATTGGAGCAAACTATTGTAATTAATAACATGCATTTGAAATCATAGTTTGGAAAAGCATTCCCAGGATCTTTACTTACATTTTTTTTTACAAAAATACAATTCGCAAGAAATTACAATTAGTTAATTATAACAATTTGCTTTTCCATAAACATTACGTAAATAGTTTGCTAATATCATTTAAAAAAAATAAATGGCCTTTGAAAAACAAAAGATAAAATTGTTTGAATACATCTCGGCCGGCAGGCCGAACTTTTAATTTCGACAGGCCGAACTCAACCGGCAGGCCGAAGGTCACCCATCGGCAGGCCGTCCGAGAGCTTACAAAATGGGGTTTTAAAATCAACAAGATCGGTAAGCCGATACATGGCAACCGGCAGGCCGATCAAAATTATTCGACAGTCCGACCAGTATGGTCGGCAGGCCGAACAAAAGAAAAAAATTTGATTTAAAAATAAGTTTTAAAACTTCAAATGCGGAAGAAACTTTATAAAATAATAAAAGTCTATTAAATAAATATTCTCAAAAATTATAAAACATATCCTTAAAATTCAAAAATGTTATGAACATACTCGAAATTGAAAATCATAGATTATTCTATTAAATCTCTTTCCTTGGCGTTCTTCCATTTGCAAACTATCTTCCTAAGTTCACACGCCTGTCAGTGTCCTCCGCTTACTCCATAATTTTCTTATCCTTATCTGCAACATGATGAAAAACTTGAATAAGCTAATGCTTAGTAAGTACATTGTAATTCTGACAACTTAAAAACATTTCATGAACATCATCATTATCATCATCATCATAATAGTGCACTAGGCACA
>CAMOHE010053843.1:3010-16885 GCA_946598075.1 Artocarpus hirsutus
ATAAAATTAAAAACTAATTCATACAGATCTTATGTCCATTTCAAAGTCTACTAAAAATAAAAATAACTATGAACAAGTTTAATTTCATGACAATCAGGGATCTTCTTAAATGGTATTTAAATCATTCCATAATAACACAATCATCTAGTAACTCATAATTTGTTTAAATCAAAGCCTTATTCAATACCATGGATTCTAACTTATCTCATATTCTTCAAGTAAACAAAACTTTCAATAAAAGTTATTGACAATCGAATCCATACATAATCACTACTTAGGTCTGAATCAATTATGAAGAATTTGGCACATCGATGCCAAACTTTGAAATCAACAAATCAAACCTTATATTTCTTATTACTTTTCACGAGATTAAAAGATTCCTAAATCCTCATATCGACATGAATTTCTCATCATTCTATATAAATTAGATATGCTTATAGATCTTAGTATTATACGAATCTTGCATAAGTATTCTACTTATAAACCTATTCCATATAATTGTCATTCCCTCATGATTATTAATACTTTCCTTCTAGGCTGTATAAATCAATTTGAAGGTTTATTTTGATGATGACAATGGAAATTCAACTTCAAAACTATCACAAGAACAAATTTTTAAAGTGGTGCTATACTCCCTAGGTTAACCGAACCTAGGCTCTGATACCAAAAATTCTATAACGCCCCTAAGTGGGGGTTAACAGTTTTTATTAAATAAAATAAAGATTAGAAAATAAATATAAATCATCAAAGTAATTTGCCCGGGACTCAAATAAAAACTCTCAAATTAAAATAAGAATATAAACAAATAAATAAACTACAGTTTAATGTAGCACATTAAATTTTAATTATATACAACCGTCATCATCATCATTTCAACCCTCAACAAATCTTAATACAGTCACAGAAAGTAACAATGGATGCTTACATTATCATGAAGATCATTCTTTGCATTCAAAGCAATCCCAACGTAATATAGCTACATAGCTTCTCTAACTATATTTCTTGTAGCCACCTCACACTTAGTGAGTCCTGAAAAGATGAACATATCAGGGAATGAGCGACAACATGCTCAGTAGGGAAAACCATTACTCACCTTAAGGTTTTATTCTTACCACATTAAACCTGCATGGTTAGTTAGTTTTCATCATTATCCAAATTATGAGATTGATTATGATCATATTCCGTGGATACCATAGTTAATCATTACTAAGTTTCATACATATACATATATACAATATTCCCATTTATCATTATTCCTAGGTATCCACATTACATAAAGTATTACTCAACTTATCGAAACCCAAATGGGCGTGCTTGGCCACCCTCCAAACATTCCGAGGGTATTCCGGTGAGGGGACATCAAGCCCCGAGTCCTCCCCAAGTAGATTCCTGTATAGTGCATTCTGGGACTTTTGACCCAAGGAAGCGTTATCACCTTCCCCCTATTTTACCTTTTAGGGTATTCGTGCCTAAGGACGTAACCGCCACCCTCTTCACGTCTCACCATTTCTCAATGTTCAATCATTATTTGTAGAGTCAATTTTCCTAACCATGCTTCCCAATTTATAACAACATATGTTAATTCATTATGTTCCTCGCTAATCAATACAGGGCGAGTTCATGTCATAGTTTCATATGTGATTCTCATATAATAGCAGTTCAACATAGATACATATATCTTGTGGTAAAACAATCAATTTAAATTCCATAAAAACCTCACAAAAGATGAGTAATAGAATCCCTACCTTCCAAGCTTCTCAACAATCTTTTAATCTCCAAATTTAATTAACATAAGCTCCACACACCCTTGATCCTATGGTGTGCATAAGGACAATTAAAACTAAAGCATAACATATAACCACATCCATAAAGGAATTTATATATTTCAGTTTATAATAAGATTCATAGATCACTTAAGATGGTCTTGGAAAGGTTGCAAGACAATCAGGGATTAGAAGGTGAACAAAGTTATGTTCACTATCTACAATTAGCACATGGGTTATTGGGTGGTTTACTTAAGGTAGACGGGTAGTATACTGCCACTAGTAGATTTTCTAGTGTCTAACCTGAGAATTTAAAAATTTATAGAAAATAAAATATAACTCCAATTTAGACTCATGATAGCTCGTTGGAAAGCTTAGGATGTCTACTTTTAAAATAAGTAAACCAATTTACAAAATTCATTTTTATCTAATCCCAAAATTTCAAGAAAACTACTGCCCATAAAGATAATACAAGGTTTATGGAAGGTTAAATTTCTCTTTAACCCAAAGCATATTATTCTTGTTCAACATCTTAAAACCATTCTAAAATATACAACATGCATTATATAATCATAATAAACATATTCACATGAGTTCAAAATCATCTTCAAACTAAAATAAAGGTTGGTTGTCGGTTTCAACTTAGGACTCAAGTTTTTGTTCATAAATGCTCAAATATGTATGCTAACATAATTAGAAATTTGCATGAAATTGGAACACGAAAATCATGCATTAAACATGGAGAAAACACATACTAAAACCAAGTTTGAATTAAAGAAAACCTACCTCAAAACTCCTTTGAAAAACACCAAAATTCGGGTTAAAAATCAAGCTTGTATTGACTCCAAAATGACTTTAAACGTGGCTGAAAATTATAGTTGTCGTGGTTGCAAAGAGAGCTTTATGCCTTATGTTTTTAGTTGGAAATTGAACTGAGAAAGGAGAGAATGAGAAACTAGAGAAGAGAGTGGTGATGGTTGAATAAATAGGCATCAAATTAATTGAGGAGCGGGAGATAATTAATTGAGCATTGAAAGAAAATATTATTATGTCTCCCATGGAGACTTTTAGCAAATAATGTCAACATAATTGAGGGGACAAATGGGATAGAAGAAGATGAAGGAAGCATTAAAAAGGTGGTTGAAAAAACATATCGATATCTCCTGGTAGTTGAGGTGAATTAATTCTATGTCTCCAAATGATAAGGATGCTATTTAATTGAGCATTAATGTAGTGGGACAAGGTTGGTAGAAGTAAGTGATAGGAAGATTTAAAATATTTACTACGGAGACTTAGTAAAAATACTAAAGTGACATTTTTATTCATATGATTTTACCAAAAATCATATCCGTTAAAATAACGGGTGTTTCAGTATGCACGTGAGCAACAGGGTGCTTAACAGTAATACCAATTGACTTGTAGTAATCATTAAAGGCATGAGATGTAAATTCTACTACATTATCTAGACGAATGTTTTTGATTATATAATCTAGGAATTGCACCCATAATCGGATTACTTGAGCAAAAAGTCTTGTAAATACAATATTACGAGTAGATAATGAACAAACATGTGACTAATGTGTCGATGCATCTAAAAGTATTATAAAACATTCAAATGGTCCACATGATGGAATAATAGGCCCACACATATCTCCTCTAATTCGTTCTAAAAATATAAGAGATTCAATTGTAACTTTTATTGGCGATGGCCTTATAATCAGTTTCCCTTGAAAATAAGCAGCACATAAAAAATCTTTCGACAAAAGAATCTTTCGGTTCTTTAAATGATGTTCATTTGAATTTTCTATAATCCTTTGCATCATCATTGAACACCCATATGACCTATATGGGTGTACCAAACAATAAAATTCCTTATATTTTTGGATTCTTGGTTCATCAAAACATAGGATTCAATTGGATTTATGAATATGTAATACAATCTAGAAGAGTATGCTGGTAGCTTTTCTAATACTTATTTATTTCTTTCCTGAGACATTAGATGTAGTATAAAGATATTCGATGCCTTTCTCATTTGTTGTCTTAATATGATAACCATTACAACGTAAATCTTTAAAATTTAGTAGATTTCTTTTTGATATACTAGAATACATAGCGTTGTTAATTATAAATTTTATGCCACTAGGTAATAATATATTAGCTCATTCGAAACCTTCAATAAGATTTGCAGCACCAGATATTTTACTAATATTAGCTTCAGCTAATATGAGATTGGAAAAATAATTTTTATCTTTGAGAATAGTATGTGTTGTTTTATTGTCTGCTAGGCAAAAGGCTTTACCATTAACTTTAATACCGATAGAATAATTTTTAAAATTTATGTCTCTTCATAAAAAATAAAACAAAAATATAAAAAATAATATATTAAACCTAATTTTTTTTTTTTTTAACGAGAAAACATGTGAAGATTAGAAAACATAATAAAAGCACACTGAAATCAGGCATAAACAATTAAAAAAAGGACGGGGAAAAAAACGGCGCGCCGCGCGGGGGGCAGAGAGAAAACGCCGAGCGCGAACCCATCGAAAAAATATAAAAACTCTCCCGCTTCGGCGCTTCCCACAGGCTCGCCGTCGAACAATTGCACGTTCGCCATTTCAAAACTTACCCTCTTCGCCGTTCTCTCTCTCTCTCTCTCTCTCTATCTCTCCTTCTCACGCGCGCGCGCGCCCATACATGCATGCACCGTCCCTCACGCCACACTTCCCGGCCGGCACATCCTCTCTAACCGTGTTCCCGCCGTCACCGGCCACCGACACACGCTAAACCACCTCTACCCAGATTCTACACCCCAACCCCCACCACCGCCGCCGCCATGGACTCCGACACTGGAACTCCGTCTCCGGCGACGGCGCCGCCACTCAGGACGACGCCGTTTTTCGGCCGTGAGGATTGCTGGAGCGCTGACGCCACCGTCACCCTCATCGACGCCTGGGGCGAGCGATATCTGGAGCTCAAGCGCGGGAACCTCCGGCAGAAGCACTGGCAAGAGGTCGCCGATGCCGTCAACTCCGACCACTGCGACGGCCCTAAGTCTCGGCGGACGGACATCCAGTGTAAGAATCGCATCGACACGCTCAAGAAGAAGTACAAGATCGAGAAGGCTAGGGTTTCCGATTCAGACGGAACGTACGTCAGCCCCTGGCCCTTCTTTGCTCGCCTCGACACCTTGATTGGCGCGACGTTCCCCGTAGCCAAGAAGCTCTCTCCGCTGCCCGCGCCGGCCGTCGGTGGTCATCGGAATCCGTCGCCGCCGTCATGGGCGTGGTACTCGCCGGTACCGGTAGGTCCCCGATCCGCCACTCAGAAGCGGCCGGCACCGGCGCCGGTTGCCGTTGATTACAGCGGATCGGCAAGGAACTTCTCCGCGTTTGCGGCGGCGGCCGTGGCGGCTCTGGCGGAGGAGGAGGCGGGGGATGAGGAACCCGACCGGTCGCGGTCAAGGTCAAGCACGAGGAGCCGTGGAAGGGAGGAGAGGGAGAGAGAGCCGATGTTCAGGGAATTAGCGAAGGCGATAGAGAGGTTCGGAGAGGTATATCAGAGAGTGGAGGCGGCGAAGCAGAGGCAGCTGGTGGAGTTGGAGAAGCAGAGGATGCAATTCGCCAAGGATTTGGAGTTTCAAAGGATGCAGCTTTTCATGGAAACCCAGGTTCAGCTTCAAAAGATTAAGCGCGCCAAGCGATCTTCGGGCGCTGGTGAGTCTCTTCTTTTCTCTTTTATCTTTTTAAAGTTCGTGTTTACAAATTTCAACTGTTCATTATTTGGTTTTCTGCAATTAGAGCTCGATTGTTTTGTTAATTCCTGATTGTGAAACTGCTTTGTACTTGGCTTTGTCATGTTTGACAAAAATCTGTTCATGTGACACATAAACTGGCAGTTAGGAATGCTCTTAACACAGTTTGAGCGCCAATAATTGTTGCATATGAAAGAAGTGCATATTTCACAAGCAAAAAACAACTGATAAAAGGGAAAACAAATTGACCAGACTTCCTGGAAGCTGCAACTCCAACGTTATCTGTAGTTTGCAAACATAATGGTGGATTTTATTAAAACGTAATGGTGGATTTTATAACTCTAACCACATTTTCTGATAGTTGTTTTTTTTTGAATTTTAAAATCTGACGGTGTGCTTAGAGGTTGGTGGCAATGATACAGTTTTGTGTCGTTGTATGTGTATGAGGGGATAGATTGCCTTCTAGTTGGAATGAATTTGATGCGTTGTAATTGAGTTTTGTAATTTGCATAATTGAGGTTAGTACTTGGTAGCAATGATACAGATTTGGAAAGGTTTTCAGTTGGTAGAAATATTTGTTGCATGATTCTGTGGTGATGTTAGACAGTCACTTTCTCTTGGTTGTTGATATGATGTCACGGAATAAGTCAATGAAGCTTTATTTAGGACATGGATAGACCAATCAACCAGTCAGGTCTGTCTCAATTTTTAGGACGAGATGCTCTCTTTTTCTATCCTTCTCGCGGGGACATTGAGGTTTCTTATGCATGTCATGTAAAATCTAGAGAAAAAGGCAATCACGTTATGATTGATTGAGTTCAACGCATACACCAAGTGTTGTTTATCAGCTATTTTATTCACTTCTTTCGTGTGAGGTTGATACATCTCTCTGCTTTATTTCTTTGTTGTCTCCTTTCTCTCTCCCTGTCTCTTTCTCCGTTCCCTCTTTGGCTCTCCTTTTGTTTTCTTCATCCATTGTTATTTATTTCTTCCGTTTGGAAACTTTGCATCTATCACTGGGCCTGTATCTTGCTCTAAGGAAGGGTTCTCGTTGTAGTTGAAATCATTTTGGACTTGGAGAATCAAGTCTATGGTGTGCTCTTATAGTTTCTGGCCTATATGTTGAACATTATAAAACTTCTTACCGCAAAAGTAGTTTTTTGTATCTAATTGTCCACAACTTGCCAAAAAGTATTTGCTAACTTGGTCGCATTTTTTTCTGTACCATTGGACCATATGCGTGCTTGATTTCTAGCTTATATAATTCAGCAAAGTGTTGTCGTTTTACCAACTACCCATCTGTTCATTCTTATTTTCGTCCATCTTCTTTAATAATATCTTCCTTTTCTTGCCCCTTCATAGTCATGATATTATGTTGTTGTGGACGTATGGCTTGGTTTCTATGATCAATTGCGAAAAGAAATGAATTATGTATAGTCTGGTATGTCACCTCAGATTTTAGGTTGAGGAAGTAAAATTATGGATGTTGCTGAACTTCAATTTGTTTTTACTTCATGACTGGCTAAGCAAAGATAGAATGTGACCAAATCTTATTACAGCATGGTCAGGTAGCTTCATATGGGGTGAGGAGATTGGAAGTCAGTAATAACTCAGCAATTATTGCATATGTGATTTTTTTTTGGTATTTGATATTGTTGCCCTTTGAACTTGTCGCATATTTTAAATTTGCCCCCTAAACTTTTTAATTTTGATAAGTTGCACGCTGAACTTACAAAGATGTTGCAAATCATCCCTATTGATATTGATTGTAGTTTTTTGATGGAAATTGATTTATAATTTGCACATGAATAGTTGATTAATAACATGAATGGTCATGTTTATATGTTTTAACCCCAATTTATTGTGATTAACATCTTTAATCAAGTTTTTATTAAAATAGAAAATTTTGAATTAGCTTTGTTTTGAATATAAATTTGGGTTAACATTACATAAAAAAAAAATTATACTCTTAGTTAACGACCCATATAAAAATCACATGTTAATTTTAGTAAAAAAAAATTAAAATCGCTATCAATGAGGAGTAATTTGTTACAGATATCTAAGCTCAAGATGCAACTTGTCAAAATTAAAAATTCATTAGGCAAATTGCAAATGTGTGATGAGTTTAGGAGGCAACAATGCTAAATACTTTGTTTTTCTCTCTCTATAAATTTTATGAGTTGCATGCTCTAGTTCAGATGTGCTACAATGACTTAGGGATTTTAGTTGAGATAGTGAAAATGTGGTTGTATATAGCAAAATGGTGAAAAGGGAATCTTTTGTATGATAAGATGTGGTGGTAATATTTTAATCAATTGAGTTACTAATATCATTGCAAAAGAAATAACTTATTTACAATTCACACCGAATTTTCCGAGGAAGCCTTCGATTATATAGTGAATTATGACAATGGATCAGGTGGAGATTGTGTCTTTACGGGACTAGTTTGTGGACGTTTTATTTGTCTCTTTAGACTGGTGTCGTGTTCTTATATGGCCTACAAGTTTTTCTGAGATACAGGGTTTTTTTTAACAATTCTATTGACATCTTGAAATATTGAACAATGTACTGTTAACATATTCTTTTTTATTATTTATATATAAACTTATCAGAATGGTGGAGTTTTTCTGTTTCGCAGTTTGCTTTCTTTCTTTTTATAGTAAAAGTGAGATGTTTTCTGGTATTAATATTGAATACAATTAAAATCAAAGCCACCTATCTATCTATATTACTTATTTTCTTTGGGTATTTGCCTGTGGTTCTGTTGACTTTACCCTAAAAGAAGATGGCACTGTCTTAATCGAAGAAATTTATTTGATGTCACTCCAAGTTCCATCTTTTTTCGGAAGGTCGGTGTTTGTATATGTAACCATCTTGTGTGATTGCACATCCATGCATTAATCGTTTGTTCTCTGTTTATTGGGCTAGAGTGTCTAACAAGTATATGTAACCATCTTGTGTGATTGCACATCCGTGCATTAATCGTTTGTTGTCTGTTTATTGGGCTAGAGTGTCTCACAAAATATCCGAGTCTTGGTTTCAAATTTCTGTGAAATTTTGATTTCTCAACTTAATACCCTCTTTAGGCCCGTGATAGAATTTTAACATAGCTAGAAGAAAATTTCATCAACTTCCTTGTTGATATTACTCGATCTAACGTAGTGATTATCCTCGGTTTTCTTTTTGCCGAGTGATGCTTGTACTGTATGTATATGGCGTGGAGATTTTGGACAAGTCCATTTTACCTGTATGATGTCTGCTTTTGTGTGGAAACCTTGATCTTTTGACAACTCATTTAAAGGAATTAACAAACGGATTTGATTGATCTTATACAACTTTGAAATGCCTATTTTACCCCTTTGACAATCTGGTTATGTTGCAACAAGAACGAACATAAATTTTTTTTATGCGTATTTAGATATTGAAGACTTGAAGTTGTCTGAATGTGAACGCAGTCCTTGAAAACTTGTTATTTTGCCATTGTCGTAGTTGTTCGAAAATGAAATCTTGGACAGTGTTGTTGACCATGGAATTTTTGTGAAACAGACGGTTACTCCTAGCTTCACGGTTAAACGAGTCTTCATGGTTATGGCTGCTTCTCTTCAAAAGGGTACAGTTAAGTTTTAACTTGAGAACTGCATATGGTTTCAGTTTGTTTCGGGTGAAGCACTATGCTGAAGGGACTTTGAAGTGGTCAGAAAAAATTGTGGTAATACCTTTTTGTGAATTATTTTCGTTACTTTTTTTTCCTTTTAGGGGACAATAGAAAGATGTAACTATATATTTCTTTTAAGCTTTCCATATTACCTATTCTCTCTCTAATCAACGTTTGTTTTCTAAGCTTGTTTTCTGTATAAGAAAGGTTTTAGTTTAATTTATTGTGGAAAATCTTCAAACCAACTCAGTAATAGTCTCCTAGTATTGAGAATATGCCTAGACTTATTTCTGTCACGCCCTCTTCATGATAGCTGTACTGATATCTTTTTGTTTTTGTTTTAATTATTATTATTTTTTGGCTCGGAATAGCTGTACTGGTAACTTAATTTCTTTTTTTGATGCCTCTTCTAAATTTATTATCAATTGGCGTTAACAAGAATTACCGTTTTTTTTTATTATTTTTTATTTTTTATATTTTTTTATTTTTTATGCCAAGGTTAAAACTGTTGAAGAATAGGCAAGGTATTTTTTTTCTTCGACATATTTAAGATAATCGTTAATGGTGTATCTAAAATATATCGGAATAACATATCCAATTTACCTGCTTCCTCATATATGGGATGTTATATCGTTCTGAAGCATCTACCAGTATCGTCCATCATTGACAAAAAAAAAAAAAAAAGAAAAAAAAGAAAAAGAGTTTTGTTCGTTGCATCTTTCAACACCATTATTGTACCAGTTCAATTAAATTGCCAGTATGTAGACCTCTCAAGTCTCGAATAGTGTTGTTGTTGCTGTTATGAAAAAAGCCTCTCAAGTATTTAGTTTATAAGACAAGGGAACAAAAATGGGTAACGCCTTGATCAACGCCATATGAGTCAAATATCAGGATCAGTGGTAACATTTACTTCGGATGGTGACTGGTGAATGCAGTACCCAACATGTTTTAATTTTTTTAGTGGTAGCGGTTCCAGCGCTGCTCCCAGTAATAAATGCTTAAATGCTTTGGGATGTTGACAAGGTTGAGGAATTTTATTTCAAGCTGTATTGACAATTTTTGATTTGTTTCAAAGTTGCTGACTTTTCTTTAAAAAAAAAAAAAATGAAATTAAGAGATGGGCAACTTGTGTAGCCAGTTAAGTAGGGGACAAATACAAAATTGGACAACCATATAAACGGAAACAACAACAGCAACTAGAAAGCTGATATTCCATTACTGCCCAACATCAGTAAACTATACAGAGGTCAAACGAGGGTTTAAACACAAATCCTAAACGGTAGAAAAGCTCCTTGTGCTCGTCTATCCCTGTTGTCCAACTCTTCGGCTTTAGCCCTCGCAATCGCCTGGCGGAAAGGCCATTACCTGGTATCAGTATGCTAAACTTCGTTCAAGTAGTAACACAGACTTCAGAGTTTCTTCGGTACAACTACCAAGTATATGTATTTCAATTTCATTTGGTTCATAGGTCTCATGAATGAAATTCAATTTTTTTGTCTGAGAAATTACTGTAGTAAAACCTGGTGGTCCAAAGTAGAAAAAGGTCCATTGTTGTTGCTGCTCTGTATTTGGAAGATTATCTTAGATCTTGTTAGTGGGTAGTGCATTTGTTTTATTGTAAATAATGCAGAGGGGTTTGAAAGTATATGTTGTGTTTTTAGGTTTCTTTTGATGTGCATCATTAATTTATTTCACAAATGGTTGATAGTAGGAGTTGATCTGTAGACATCCCACGTACTCGAGATATGCAAAATCCTCAAGCATCAGAATAAAAACCAGAGGGAATGGGTTGTTGTGACGGTGGAGAAGAAAGCACATGGCATCCAATTGAATATGTAATACCGTCCTTTTCTTGAGGGAGCCCTTTACTTGGCTATCAGTTACTAGTGTGTTTGGTAAACTTGATTTGAATCGAAAAAAATTTAGTTTGAAACCGTTCGAACCTAAATGTCTTATATATTTGTCAACGAATTTTTAGTCAATGGAGGCACTATGTAAAAAGTTGTTAATAATTTTTAAAATTAGTATCATGCTTCTCAAATTCGGGCAAAAGTAACTTAGTACACGGATCAACTTCATACCACTATGAAGGATTCTTTGCCTATGAATGAATATTTACTGAAAATTCAAAATTGTGTAAATCTGTTGGGGTTAGTTGGAAATCCTGTTTCTCGTCAGGAGCATCTTGACGCTATTTTTGATGGTCTTTTCTCTGAATACAATGTTTTAACTTTTTCAATTGGGGCTCGTAATGATGATTTCAATGTCGATGAGATTGAATCCCTTCTCTTAGCTCAAGAAGCTAGGATTGAGAAATATAGCTAGAATCTTGATTCAACACGAGTTAATCTAGCTACCAATCTGGCTTCTTCTTCTTCCTCTCAGCATAGTCAAGGTGAAAGAAAGAAGTTTTTCACAGACCGTTTCTCAAACAGGTTATGGTCATTTCTCTCAGTCTTCGTTTCGTCCTAGTTCTAATCCTTAGGGTCGTTTTGGATGAGGTTTTTAGTTTCAACCTTAATTTCAAATTTCTTTTGGTCGAGGAGGAGCTAACTATCGAGGAAGAGGCATGTCTTAAAGTGGCGGTGGTCGCTGGAATTCAAATAAACCACAATGTCAATTGTGTGGTCGAATTGTTCATATTGTTCTTAATTGCTATTACAGATTTGATCAATCCTTTTATGGTCCGTCTCAATTTCTGAACAAACCTTCTTCTAATATGGTTTCTTCGGGTTAAACGGTTTCTCGTAATATGTTTTTGAGTAATGAGCCAGCTTAGGCCTTGTTGGCTACAGCAGCTGTGGTTCATGATGCCAATTGGTACCCTAACTCTGGAGCTTCAAGTCATGTTACCTATGATGCTGAAAATCTGTTGACAATGACAGATTACTTTGGTCCTGAACAAGTTCAAATTGGAAACGGTATGGGTCTTTCTATTGAGCATGGTGGTCAGACTTGTATTTCACTCCTTATACTTCACAATTGCTTTCTTTAAAACAACTGTTAAATGTTCCAGAAATTACAAAAAATCTATCGAGTGTCTCTAGATTTGCTCATGACAATAATGGTTTCTTTACTTCTATGCTCACAAGTGTTTTGTTAAAAATCAAGTTACCAACACTGTGCTTCCGAACTGGCAACTTAAACACGACTTATGTGGCCTTCATCAAAGTCAAATTGCTCTGCCACATTACAGTTCTCTTCACACTTCAGCTTCATCTCCACCTCCTCCTCATTCCTGTCTTCCTGTCTAGTTTCTTCCATTGTAGATAGCGCTACTAATGACTCCACTTTTAATGATTGTAATCATTCTTCAGTAAAAACAATTATTCCATTCTCATGTTCTATTTTTAAGCTTTGGCATAATAAGCTTGGCTGTCCCTATGAGAAGATTGTAAAGAAGGTTTTCTCTCTTTGTAATATGCATTATGTGAATAGAACACATTCTTCTATTTGTGATGCATGTTGTCTTGACGACATACATAGGTCTCCATTTTCTTCTTCTTCTACCGTTTACATTGCGCCATTGCAGTTGGTACACTCGGATTTATGGGGCTATACTCCAATACAATTCTTTAGTTGATACAACTGCTACCTTATTTTTGTTGATGCGTTCTCTCATTTTACATGGATTTAAACGCTTTGCAATAAGTTTGATACTTTCTAAACTTTTATCAATTTCAAGAATCAAGTTGAATTGCAACTAAATTCTAAGATCAAAATTATTCAGTCTAATTGGGGTGGTGAGTATCGAGCCTTTACCAATTTTCTTCTTTCTCATGGCATTGTTCACAAAGTTTAAAGTTTCCTATCCTTGTACTCATGAGCAAAATGGTATTGCCGAATATAAGCATTGTCACATGTTGAAAAAGGGGTTAACCTAGGTAGCAAAGTCTTCCATGCCTTTAAAGTTTCAGGATGAATCTTTTCGTACAGCTATGTATCTTGAAAGTTTATCAACCTTAAGTTTGAGGGACGCTGTTAGAGATACTTGTACAGATAGTTATATTCAGTTAGTTTCTTGTTGGTTAGTTTTTATCTGTTATAGCCCGAGACACTTGACAATCTTATAATGAATAGATTAAGAACTTATTTAAGTCACAGAACTAACTATTTAAGCTCTAAGTCTGTAAAGTCTCTATGTGGAGTGAAAAACAGAAATTTCGTTTCTTAACATGTGACGTTATTGTTCCTCCAAAAAGTTTTAATTGATAAGAGAGGTGTAATCAAATCCTTTAAACATAGGATTACACCCTAGCGTCCACCCCAAACGCTATTTATTTTGTCTCTTACTTCCAAGAGTTTCTAAGAATCCACGAACATACCCAAAGAAGGGATTGAACACTTCTTTGAGGCTTAATGCAAAGTCTGCCCCCAAGTTCAAGTATGCTTTTACTTCAAATAGAGGCCAAGATTAAGTGAGAAACGTAAGGGATGGCATAATTTTGAAATTGAAAGAGAATATATGATGTTGGAGGGTGACAGGATGCTAAAAGATTGGGGATGGTTTATAAAATTTATTCTTATTTTTTGTTAGATGTAGAAATTTATAGTTAGTTTGGAACATCTAGTAAATGGATTCCTTTCCTTTAATGTTTTCTTGAGTTAAACAGATTCACATATGTTATACCCAAATATTTATAAGTCAAGATTACCTCAAAATCATTGAGATAGAAGCTAAGAGCTCAAATCTATACTGTTCTTTC
>CAMOHE010053844.1:0-20884 GCA_946598075.1 Artocarpus hirsutus
TCTAAGAAAGATATTATGTATTTAAAACTTTGCTCAATATAACTATTTGATTTATTTATGTATTTTTAACTTTTAAAATTTTAAAATTTATAACATATACTTTTTATTAAAAATTCTCATACTATAAACTTCAAATTTCATTTTAAAAACAATAGTTGTAATTTGTAAAAGTTTTGTAAATTAAATTGACTATCTGAAAGTTAATTTAATTTAAATTCCAAACTTAGCACAATTTTGTGCTTCACGAACTACTTCTTATAAAGAGCTATTTATGGGTCCGAATCTTAGAAATAAATCAGCGTTTGTGGACCCCATCAATGCTCTTCTTCTTCTTCTTATTCACTATTATTTTAATAACTGATATTATTATTATTGTCATTGTTATTACAACAATAATAATAAACCTTACATAATTATTAATGTGTATAATAATTAACTATACACATTCAAAACATTGAAATTCTTGCATCCTTGAACTTGGTGCTCACCATTTTGAATTTATGGTATGGAGCTCATGATCAGTATTGATCTAGGTTTCTTTTACTGACTGATATCATATAGGAATTTTCACATAATCTTAGTAAGTTGAAAATTTCACTTTTGTCAATAACATCATCTTTTTGGCTCATGCATGAAATTAATAAATCATAAACTCTTGGTTTAGCACATCAAATAATTATTTTTAATTATTTTAATGTACTATCATAACATTATATTATTACATGTTTCATAAATAAAGCACATAATTTTGTGCATTCACAACATTAATTATTTCTAAGGTCATACGGTTATTAAGACCTTTAAATATACGTGTTAATAAATGCTAGACTCGTACTTTCTTAAGTACTTAGCTAAGTCATGAGGGAAAAACCCTCAATTAATTATAGTTATTAACGTTTGAATTTTTGGGTCATTACACTTGTGAAGAATATCAAATCCTTTGAGTTGAATTTATTTCCTACCTTTAAAAAAAAAAACAGTACAAGCAACTAGATTTTCAAACATAAGAAAATACATTGATAGAGTTATGCAGTATGAAAATTATACTGCAAAAGCAACACAGTGTAGGAATTACACTGTTTAAGGTCATGCAGTATAGAAATTGGATTGTTTAAGTTAAAGCAGTATAAGAATAATACTGTTTGGAGAATACAGATGAATAAGGAATGTCGTAATAATATAGAAAATGTACCGACAGTATAGGAAAAATACTGTCAGTTTAAACTTGGACTGCGTAAAAGTTGGTGGGACACCTTGGAAGTTTTAATTGGGCCACCATATTCACTAATGTGGCTCAATCATATTTGGCCACCTAAGGTAATCTAATTGATTACCAAGGTGATGACTCGTTACCTTTTTATAAAAAAAAAAAAAGAAACGTAATTGCAAAAATAAAAAATAAAAATAAAAGTTAAATAAAACAAAGAGCATTGTCAGGGCAAAACGTAAAATGCTAAAATATTTTTGTTAAAAAAATATATACCCAGCAAGCAATTTGTATTTCTCAACATCAAATCATAATCGCAACATGTCAATTTAACAATAAAAAGAAATAAGTATCTAAATGTGCTTTTCAAAAATGCGTGCTAGTATAAAAATCTTAGATAATATATATTCTAATCTACACCAGAGGAAAGTAAATGGAAGCCCTGAGAGAGAAACAAGTGGCAACGGCGTCACGCACCTCCATACACAACGCTCTCAAGAGTCTCCTTTTTGTGGTTCTTTTGTTCTTTTTCTCCTTCTGCTGATGCTTCTTTCAACGTCTCTTCCCTCTCTCAGACACTCTGCTATAGCAGCTAATCCCTTCCATAAATTCTTTTTGACAACAGAGATGAAAGGGTGGCCTAGGTGTCATCTTGCATGGAAATTAGTTGTCATGTGATTGAAAACTGCTCTCTTGGATTCTGCATGTCTTACGACCTTGAGCACTTTATAAAGACTTCTCGACTTTTCTTTTTCTTTTTCTTTTTTTCTTAAAAGAATAAATATTTCTTTAACAAATAAAAAGAAAAAAAGTTATTAACAACGGGTTTTTTTTTTTAATTATTTTCTTCCCTTTTTTTGCCCCCACAAACAAACTCAAGTTTGCTAATTTTTTTAAAAATTTTCAACCCTTTTTTTTTCCTATGACAAATTGATGTATATTGATTTTTAAATGTTGTATTATCCTATAAACATATGTGAATGGCTTGTGTATAACAATTATGGTGATGCAAACAAGGAATGAAAAATTAAAGAATTATTTTTATATTTTCCTCTTTATGTCACTCTGTCCCAACTTTTAAAACATATCATTGAATCTTCTCAATTTTTGTTTCGTTAGCAAATGTCTCCTTTTTTGGAATGGTTTTTGTAGAATATCTTAAGGTCTGTTTGGTAAATAGATTCAAATTAGTGATTTAATTTGAGTTAGTGTGATTTGAATTAAGATTGGAGTTAGTAAATTGAATTATTATTCGAATTAACGTTTGGATGTGCATTTAAGTTTTAATCTAAGTATGGAATAAAATTAAAATTTGTGTTTGGAGAGGCAGTGAAGATAGTTTTTGATTTATTAATAAATCTAATAAAATTTTAATGTTAATGATCTTAAAAAATATACAATGTGAATTTTGATTTATTCCTCTCTTCATTAGGAATATAGTGAAAAAAGAATTATCTTAATTGGATATCAAATGAAGAAGTAATGATTTTTGTTCCTCAAATATAGGAGAGAGTTTTAGTTTTTACTGTAGCAAAGATATCCGAGTATCAAAAGTTTAAGGGGATGAGAATTCTAAAAACTTGTATTCTTAATACTCAAATGATTTGGATTTTAAGGAAAACAAACAAGCATCTAAAGGATTCTTGATACTCGAATCTAAATTTAAGTCTATTGAGTTTAAAGAATACATGAAACAAACATACCCTTATATTTTTCTCCTAAACTATGTCACTTATCTTATTTTACCCCATAACTTTTAAAATATGTCACCATATTCTCTCCTTTTTATATTATCAAATAACTTTCTTCTATTTAATTCTAATCGCTTTAGAAGTCAATATCGTTTTTCTTTTAATTTTGGGGGAAAAACTTTAACATAAAAGAGAGTTTACAAAAGAAAAAAAAAAAAGATTAACGAAAAAAATATTATTTTTTACAATAGGCCATTCCAATTAAATAAAAAAGCTTGAGAAGTAAAAAACACCCAATAAAATTCCTTAAAAGAATAGAGCTCTCAAAGTTTTTAAAAACAACACATTATTTTAATGGATTTTATGAAAGGTTTTGTTTTTTAAACCCCCAATCTATCTATTGAATTTTCTTTGCATTTGTATTTGAATGACATGTTGTAAAAAATATTCATACAAGTTGTGGGTATATAGATTACTTTGACTTAGAGGTCTTGTAAAGTTAGAAGAAAAACGAATTAATTTATAAAGCCAAATATAATTAGATGAAAAAAGGTTATTTGTTAAAGAAAATAAAGGGATATAGTGATATATTTTGAAAGTTGAGGGAAAAAAATAATATAAACGACATAGTTGAGGAAAAATATAAAAAATTCCACACAAAAAAATCCAACGGAGTTGGATGGAAAAGAGACACTTACGAATGGAACAAAATTTGAAGAGATGAAATTGTACATTTTAAAAGTCATAAGATAAAGTGATTTAAGTAACATAGTTTAAGAGGCAAATGTAAAAATAATCCAAAATTAAATGAAAATACTAAAGTGCTAAAAAGAACATGTGTTTTCCCTTTTTCTTTTTCTATGAAAATGACCTTCCAAGTTTCAAACTTATCAGAAAAAACCAAAAAAAAAAAAAAAAATCAACTTACAGAGCCTAAAGCAGTTTACAATCGAACACCGGCCCCACAAAACAGCCACTATTCTATGCCTTCCTGGGAAGTGTTGTGGTCAGGAATTCTTATCCCATTAATTGACCTAGTACAAAGAATTAAAAAAAAAAAAAAAGAAGATTCTATCTACAAGTATTATTCTGCTTAAGAGTATTTTTTGCCAGAGAAATATATTGAACAATATCAATGAAATGCCAATGTAGAGGAGATCATAGTTTGTCTTAAACCTTTTAGACCAATGGCCTTTTCTCTTCATCATCATCATGATGATCATGATCTCCCACATTTTGCAGTTGGATCCTGCTGTCTTGACTGGTTGAAGGTTTTGAAAGCTTAGGAAGTGAATTTGAAGAAGGCCTCTGTCTCTGGGTGGGCTTGTTATCAGGCAAGAGCTTCAATGCAATTCCCATGCCAATGAGCAAAAGCCCAGTCCCGTGCTGCTCAGTCAATGGCTTTGTGAAAATCATGTATGACAGTAGTAATGTCACAGCCTTCCTTGCCGTTGTCACCTGTCCAAAAATAATAAAAAAATAATTCAGTGCAAGTTATCAACATTTCTATAAAAGCAATTCTAACATTGAAATGTTGGGAACCATTTTCTGAGGGGCCCACTTCTATCTCTCACGGAGCTAGCTTTGTGGGACTCAACACGGCTTTAAATTTATGTGGAACAATACCTAGGGACACCAATTCTACCTACTAATAAAAAGTAGGTACCATAATATAAGCTACATCACTAGTCGTGGTGTTTAACATAATTGATGTCCTTAAATAGTGCGTTTAAATAATTTTTTATACAAATGTTCTTTTTTTTTATAAACATCATATTAGCGGTATTTTTATTACTATACCAGAGGTGTTTGGAATGCGTGGTTAGAACTAAAATTTTTGAACTTAAAACTGTAACATGTAAAATATTTACACTATAATTTATTTTTTCTGATCATTATAGTATGTGAAAGTTTTACAATGTCGTGATCAAAATTTTTTTGTTAAGACTGATCTTGTCAAACACCTATATTTCATATCCCGCATGCATAGAAACTAAAAGTGAAATACTAGGGTGCTTTGCTTTTTTCAAAGTGCCACAATTGCAAGAAAAATGGGGCAAAGTAACTTTTGCACTTTATGCAATTCAAGATATTTAGAGATCTTTCAAAGTACACATTGAGGTGAAAAACATGAAGTTGCATGACATGAATGATTGAATGAATTTATCCATGTGTGCTTGCATGAATTTAGCCAGTGCAAGAAAAAAAAGCTTTAAGGATAGAATTTACCCTACCATGGCTGTAGTTGCAGCACCAAAAAGAGCAATTAGGGAGAGGACAGAGACTTGGCCTACAAACGTGGCCATGGCCTCAAAGATTAACACACCATACACGTACGGATGCTGCGTAAACGACACAAAAAACGTTTATCAGAGAAAGCATGAGACATGTGGAAGTGAGAAAAATGTGTGTATATATATATTTGTGTCTTGTAACAGTTGTTTCTGGTGGTTATGAGTGAAAAAGCTGGAGAAAATTAGATGAATTAATCTGTTTATTTTTTTAAAAGTACCTGAGAACAAGAATTCCATGCTTTGAACAATTCTCCAGTTAAAAGCATGGGTGGGATCAACAACGGCAGACCCACAACAGTAGAACAAAACAGCATTTCCATCTGTACATAGAATAAAAATGTCATTGTCCAGCCATCACATTTTTTCCATGCCGAAAACCATTTTACAAAAATTCTAGGGGTAAGACACGTCTTCATACTCCATTTTTTGGCCAGTTTTACGTGCTTTTAATTTTAATGCGACTGTAATTGCAGATCTAATGTTTAAAATCACGCACCCTAGAGTAGATATTCCTCCCACAATTTAAAACACAAGGATAAAAAAATTAAAAAAAAAAAATAAACAGGGCATTCAAAGAGATAATCACCTGATTTGTATCAGGATTCAATGTGAAAATTGCTTCTTGAAAGTTACCCACAAAGGAATCCATGATCAGAGCACCGGATACCATCAGAACACCAATAACACTGAAGTTGGGAGATGTTTGTGCATCGGCTAAGGTGAAAAGGATCAAGCCCACAACCAAAAGAACCGCAGAAACGTATTCGTGTGGTGGGTATTTCCTTCTTAAACCGGGTATAAAGGCCCCCATTATCATCACAGGCAAAACCTGTAACACCAAAATTATTATAACCAACATCAATTAGCAAACTTCACAGTGGTTTACAATTAATGGACGTTACCTATTGACAACATTGGACAAACAAAATTTAGTAAGCATTTAAATTCCATACCAAATTATATGTGTGCCTTGGATATTTGCATTTAATTTGTCTTTTTCCCCTTAAAAAAAAAAAATATACATATATATATATAGAGTTCATTTAATTTTATTTTTTTTTCGTTTAAGAAAAATATAGATGTAGTGTACCTTCGTCGACTTGAACATGAGCTGTGCAGGATAGTTGAGGAAAGCCAGGGAACTTTTGGTGAGGCCATGGGAACCCATTAAAACAGCAGATAGCTTTATATAAGTCTTCCATGGATTTACCATTTGCTTGGTGCTGAATCCTTGAAGGTAAATGAGGAAGATATACACAAAATTTTGAACAAATGTGAAATACCAACCATAGCTGGAACAAGAAAATTCATATCATTAACACAAATTGACCCTCAAGTTTAAAACCAAAATCAAGCCCATTTGTTGTACTTACCTAAATTGAAGCCTGTTGTACACAAATTCCTAAAAGTTAGACAAAATGAAAGCATTAGGTACTGGGATATACGCAAAAAAAAAAGGAAGAAAAAAAGAAAGAAAGAAAGAAAGAATTACTTGATTCTTGAAAATGTGGTGATTGGTATCGACTACGTTACAAGTTATTCCGGCCAAAAAGAATTGAAAAAATAATATTTCTTGAGGATCAAAAGGCAAACAGATTAAAAAATAAATAAATGAGTGGTCCCAGTACCAACCAGATCACCAAGCTTCAATCTTTTTATTCGTTTTCTTTGCAACTAAACAAAGAAAAAAAAATGAGACAATTTTCTTCCATTTTATAAAGAAAAAGTTAAATAAAGAGTCATTTGGCAGAAGCCAAAAGTTTGAACGTGTTATTAGCTTCGAATCAACCGAGCAAGGAAAGAAGGAACGAAAGAAAACAAGAAGTCAACTCAATTACGTTATTTTCCTGGAAACCAAACAGAAAACAGAGCAGGCAACGCTTAGAGAGTGAGAAGGGGGAATAATACCTCGCAGATACCATTAACGAGGTAACCGAAGAAGAAGCCAGAAGAGCACAAGAGGAATTGCTTCCATCTGGGTCTGTCAGAAAGCGAAATCCCAAACAGAGACCGGCTTTGCTCTTCGTTTCTCATCTCTCTAATTCTCTCAACCAAACAGGGAAAAGCCTCAAAAGAGAATCAAGAAATGAACAGAAACAACGAAGAAGAAGAGAGTTTTGTGTTTTTAATGGAGGAATTCTTGCACGTTGACCTTCCCAAGAAACTCAAGCGAGATATGGGAAAGCGGTATCGGTATGATTACGGTGACTTTAAAGCAATTAAAAGAATTGAAGTATTTGTACATTGAAACCCAAAAAGGTGAGAAATCAAGAGAGAGAAGTGGGGTTTTAGAGAGAGAAAGAAAGATGTAATTGTCTGTGAGTATGTGCATGTATGCGAAGCTGGTTGTCTATTTTTTTTACTCTGTTTTTGGTATGGATTGCAATGCACAGAGAGAGTAGGGACTGGGAACAGTTTCCCTTATTAACATGAGGACATTTTCCTGCTTACGTTTCATTTGCAATTGCTTTTTTATCTTATCTTATCTTATTTTCTATTTTTTTTTTTACCTTTTTATATTTTCCGCAGCATAGGCGGGTGGTTATGTGATGTGTACTCTTTGATTTTTCTTTCCCTTTTTTATTCCAATTTGGGAAAGAAATTGGAAGAGGTTGGCTGATTTTGAGCTATCCTTTGCTTGGTCTTCGTAGAAGTGGCAATGTATAAAATTATTTATTAGGAGGACAAATGGAAATACCACAAGGTCTTTACTTTTTCAACCGTTGGATCTGAACAAAAAAATTCTCTGTTTTGCACATTGTTTTGGCATAATTTTAATCAAATTTAATTGTCCGTGAACGCACAATTTGTAGTTGATTAGACACTCATGCAATATTTCAATTTAGTTGATCAGAGAGATTTTATGTATTTTTCTAAAGGTTGAATTAAATGCTTTAAATAAGAAAAGTTAGATTTATGCACTAAGCATTGCTAAATTACTTACGATGATATCAGAATTGGTGACAACGCATAATGGTAAACAAGGTAATAACTACAAATGAAGATATCATAAGATATAAAGGCAAATGACTTTTTTTATGATGCTTTAAGATAAATGATTATCTTTTTTAAAATTAGACAAATAATTTCTTTTCATTACTTATAAAGTTAAAACCAAAAAAAAAAAAACTTATTATTATTAACCAGCTCAAATACATTAGTGATAAATTCGAAAACATCGATGATAAATCATAATATATCAGTATTAAAAGGCCTGACATATCAATGATAAACCTTGATACATAAGTAATAAATCTTAACGTGCCCGTGTCAAAAAATCTTGTATATCAAGGATAAACTCTTGTACAATAGTGATAAACCCATTACATCAGTAAATAACAAATCTTAAAAAAAACCTAACTCTTACGTTCTCTCTTTTATCTCTCCCTCTTCTCTCATTACAACTTGATCTTCCTTCGTCACAGGCTCCCATATTGTCGTGTCAGGGCTACTTGTACGACCCTTTTGACAATGGAAAAAGGAGCTTTGTCGCCTCCATGGCGAGGCTCCTCTGCTATGATGTCTACAACCTCGACATCGCCAGCATTTCTGAGGGCTCCAATCTGAAGATGCTCCTCCTTCAACCTACGCTGAGTCATTGATTGTTGTCGAGGATCTAGACTGATTCAATGAAAAGAGGAGAGAGGGCAGTGGAGAAAGAGAGATGAGGAGGAAGAAGATAAGAAAAAAATTTGTAAAAGCACAAAAGACACAAAACAGATCTGAGTATATATTTAAATTTATAAAAGTTTAAAAGTGGCCACCCAACTTAATTTCTCCTAATAATATTGATGACATACAATTCAAAAGACTTCCCAAAACTACTTTCTATTGTTCCTTTTATTCTTGTAGTTGAATCAAAGAAGTACAAAACAAAAATAATTAAAGAAGTACAAAACAAAAATAATTAATCAGACTAGACATCTAATCATCCTATAGTGAAGTTGCTTTTGATTGTATTATAAGTTGTGATTCCATGTGAAATCAAAAGAAACACACTAAAATAATTTGAAAAGTTTTCAGATAAAAATATAATATGATATTGTTATCTTTTTTCAAATTAGCAAAGAATTATTACAGAAACAAAATTTAGTCCATCTATGTATATGGTCATCTAAATAAAGCTATGAATTATGTCCTTTGAAGTTTTGAATCATAGAAAACTCATGATGTATTATGAAAGAAGCTCTTTTTCAATCTCGCAAGTAAAATCGTTTTTTATTTTTCTCATTTTTCCAAATACATATTAGTTCTTTTTTTCTTTGATCAACTTGAGTTTTAAATATACAAGTTGGTTCAAACCTACATGCTACAACCGGGTGTAAGGAGACAACTTGGAATGAGCGATTGAGGACATGTCCTATTAAAATCAGTGTTTTGCTAGATTGTAAATATTGAAAGGAAACAAAAAGGGAATGTGATTCTATTTTCACTCTTTTTTACACTCAGCATCTCCCTTTTAAATGCACACTATTCAAAATTTTAAAATGATTACATACCCTTAGAGCTGGTTTAGTTCGTTGGTTCGAATCACGGTTTGAATCATTTTGCTACAGTATTTTTTCTCACAAAAATTTAAATCTTCATTCAAATTTTTTACTCAAATCTATGAACCAAACAGACTCTTAATGTTTTAAAATTACCCCAAACTAGTTTTATAGGGTTGCTATTTATTAATCATTTTATTTTTCTTTTCAAACCTAACATTTCACTTTATCTTCTTTTTTTTTTTTGGTTCAATTTTCATGCATGAAGACTTTTTTTACTATAATATCTTCTTAAAAAGATAAAAGATATCTATTTTTTCCTTCTTCCAACATTACTTCACTGACTTAAGACTTCTTTACTCTTGAATATCTTAAAAACCAAAAAAAAAAAAAAAAAACAAAGGTAGTAAAAAATAGGATGTTGTAATCTATAACAACGACTTGAGTTTCTTTAATATATATATATATATTGAGAAATCTTTTCCTCAATTAATTTGTGTAAATTATTTTCAATTAGGTCGAGATGTCATCCAATATAAAAAAAAATCCAAATGGCATAGGCAAATAAAGAAAAAATAAATAAATTAAAAAAAAGAAAGCAAAACTACTAAAAAAGAGTAAATAAAACTGTATTTTTTTTTTAAAAGGACGAAATAAAATGCTAAAGAGTAAAACAACATGTGACCAAAAGCGGGGAAAAAAAAGAACACAAAACGAGAAAACAGAAGGCAAAAGAACAACCATCATAGAACAAATAAGAAAGAAAATTTATCATACCCCTATGGAATTTTCAGGTACGGTCACTGAAATGTGAGAATTAGTGTTTTATTATAAATTTCAAAATAGCAATAGTTTAAAATTTAGGGATATGACATGTAGGGTGAAAAAAGAATTCAAATAATTTGTCTTGTATAATTTTTGACCTCCTAAATAGTGTTTAACTAATCACGTTTTGTCATTTTATTTAATGAATATTGGTGAAAGATCAATTAAAAAGCATTTTATAGTTTTAAAAAAATATAGAATTATATGATTGGTCAGACTTTAGACACAAAAGTAGACAGTGATGATTTAAGCCCAAAAAAATAACTTTTGTTTCATTTTTTGTAATAGAATTTAATTACATGATTAAATCTATCATAATTTTCTTTTTTGTTATTTTATGTGCGGTTTTTTAACAAGGTTGTGAAAAGTAAATAGGAGTGCATAAATAGAACCACTAGGTTAAAAAAAAAACAATGTAGAGGACACAAGAATATTGTTGATATAATTTCCTAAAAAAAAAAGAATATTGTTGCTAATAATTTTGGCTATATATAGCATCAAGTAGGTAGGGATGCCCAAATTTTCGTAAGTAGCATCCTAAGGCTAAGATTATGACATTATTAATATGTAAAGTTTTTTTAAATAACTTGTCAAGATGCCAAGTTGTGAACGATTTTAAATTGCTCTTCTTTTGTATTCATAAATGGAATCAAATCATGATCTTAATAATATCACATTATTAGTATTTTAAGTAAGAATTCCCAAATTTTCTGCCCTTTTTTCTTTACTTTTTCTAACCTCTCATATGACGTTTAAATTTTTTTATTTTAAAAAGAACAATAATAACAAATCCCTCCAAAAAAAAAAAATAATAATAACAATAATCCGGTCATATGGTCTTTGAGTAATTGCCAGCTGCCACTATGTGCGAGGTCCAGAGCACAGATAGGTGCAAATTTTCAGTGAAGAAAAACCAGTCTCTTTGAACAAAAAAAATTAAGGGTATTTTCCAATGAAAATGTGTAGTAAATTATACAAACAGTAAGAGATTTTTTTTGCCCCTTTTTTAAGTAGGATATAAGGAAGTGCATCTTTCTAAACGATAGATCCAGTCAAAATAATAGAAACAAAAAATATTTAAATATTAACAAAACCTAATATACATATATTAGGGCTAAGCCGTAGAGTATTTTGTTCATAACCTATCATAAAAAGAAACTTTTTTTTTTCCTTTTAAATAGGTGTAAATTGTTAGTATCAAGTTTTTATTTAGATATATACTATATTCATTAATCGTTATACATTCAGTAACCAGTATCATTTTTCTATTTTCTTTGTTGTCTATTTTCATCTTTGTAACTCTTTTTGTCAATTTTAATTTCTATTTAGTATCTAAATAGACTTTTTAGTAAAAATGGAGAATTCTGAGCATGCCAAAAAATAATTTGGAAAAAAAAAAAAAAACTTGTACTACTTGCTCCTCATCAGGGATGCTTCAGATTAATTTGTTACAGATCATGATCATATACATTTTTTATTTTATTTTCCATCAGCTAGGGAAATCATATAGAGTACGTTTGGTATAACTAACTTTCTTGAACTAGCTGCCCTCTAAAAACGTATTGCAAATTGAAATATTATTCTTTTAATATGATAATTTTTTAAAGTTTCAGCAAAACTAAAAAAGAGACAATTTTTTTAAAAAGGAAATCTATACAAAATTGAATTCGTTTTTTTATTATTATTTTAAGACAAGGGAAATATAAATATCCTCTAACAGAAGAAGCAAAAAAAAAAAAAAAACTATTTTTGTTTGAAGGAAAAAAAGAATAAATTGCATATAGGGGTTGAAAATTATTATACAACTTCATCTATTATATAACAGGACACCTTTTTGTGTTTTTTCTCTACGGAATTTTTTATCTGATATTATTACACTTTTTTTTTTTTCGATTTTGGGTTTCGAACATAATATAAAGTTTCGTTTAATAATTAATCATATGATACGTGTTATTTTTCCCTAATTTAGTGTATAGTTTCGTTCAACATATTAATTATATGATATGTCTCTCTCGAAATGGATGTATAACGCAACGAAACAATGTCAATATTATCTTTATTATATTTTAACTAAAAGATCAATTTTACTACAAACAGTTTATTGCATGCACGACAACAAATCATAATTCAACTAAAGCAAAAAGAAATTAAAGTTTTTATCAGCTGAAAGCATCCCATACTAATATATATATATATATATATATATATAGTTGGTGTGGTTTCAATGACTATATTTACAATAATAATTATTATGCTAGTCGTTTGAGATAAATTTAATAGATTTATAATCATTAAAAACTCATTATATATATATATATATATATATATATATATATAGGTTTGATAGCCATTAAAAACTTATTTTATATATATGGAGAGGTGACGTGATAATATATGAATTGACAATTGGAATTTTGTTAATGAGCCTTTTATGTAGTTACACATTATTTCGCATGATATATTCAAAAAGCTTAAAATAACATAATAACGATTTAGCCCAATTGAAAGCTAGGGCAAGAGACGACAGCAGCAGAACCAAAAATAATTAAAAATACTAAACTAGATACTCAAAAAGAGGTCATTAACATCCTCAATTGTATATTTCTTGCAAGATAATTAAGCTAGTCTTTTGGCGGAATATGATTAAGTCAGTTTTGCAATCAACCAACCAATAGCATGATAAGCTAAAGTTGAAAAATTAGTGGCCCTTGTGACCTCTATTTTACTCAGTTTGTCACTTGAACTAAAATATTTTGTGAATTATCAATGGGAGCGTAACTGACTAATAAAAAACTGTCTTTGAAATAAATCTAGCATTTTGATATCTTAAACCTATGAATGCATTCTCAACAAAGAGAACAGATCATTTCAGGAAAATACATATACCAATGCATATTAATTAATGTCACGTACCTAGATCTAGGTAGTAACGTAGTGGATTAATTATATTAAATAAACCAATATTTTAATTAAATCGTCAATTAAATATTTGAATTATTTTGAAAACATAATTTACAATTGTTGTTAAATTAGAGCAGATAAAATGAAGTTGAATAATAAAGCCTACTAAATACTAGTCAGGCCCCACTGGACCTACATAAATGCACACACATGATACCGGCAATAATAAATTACAACCACAGTCCAATACAAGAAATAAGGATTAACAGTCCAATACAAGAAATAAGGATTAAAATATTACATGCCTTAATTAAGTAAACAAATAACTTAAATAGAGTTCCTATGGCTCACGTGTCAGACTAGAAGCGTTCCAATCAGTCCTAAACTGAAGTCCACCTAGGGGGAAGTTTAAAACATATAAACAGTGAGCGAAAGGCTCAGTTAATTTAAAAATATAAAAATTTGGCATTAACTTAAGAAATATAAAATACAGTAAAGGAAGTGTATAAATTTTCATTCTTACCATCTAGTCCAATTATTCATTCGAAAATAAGCTCATTATCATTATCTTTGGCAAACCATTAATAACACTACCATAGTAGCCTAGTTGGGTTTCAGGACCTTTCTCTAAGGTCGTTCTCTACACGACCCTATTTTAGTATGGCATCATGCCTTATATGTGTATCATTATTTCAGGTCTCATATTACTAAGTGTATTCATTTACATCTATTATGCCATTCATTATGATCATCTCATCATTTTGCAATTTATGAAAATAACTGCTAAATTCATCTTAATCATTTCTCAAAAACATTTTAAAGAAAATCATTTCGTGGCCAAAACCCTTTTTAAAACATGGCTACCAAAGAAAAAGGTTCGGAGTCCTACCTCGATATTTAGTACAAAAGCTCAACACCACAGTCCCGACCCGCTATACGTTAGCTCCACGGAACCACAAACAACCTTAAAATGTGAACTAAGTTTGTCAATAGCTAAGTTAGAGTATTCTACAATACTATGTTATTCCATGGTGTCTTAGTATGCCTTCAATATTCACAAAATCATATTATAAGGTCAAAGTCTTTATCTAGGTTTTAAACAGTGAAAATAGGTGAAAACAACAAATTTTTACAAGGCCTTGTCGAGTCTCAGCCTCTCCAAGCTTGAAATCTCATTTTAAACCTGTTTTTTGGTTTCCAAAGCATGCATGATATTCATATATGATAGAAAAACATATTGAAACACATTTAAACACTTTTAAACAAGTTTAACATTGAAATTTTTAAATATATTCAAAAATGGGAAAAAGAGAAAAAACTTGATTTAACTTGATTTTTGTTCAATCAATCCTAAATTCATGATGATTTGGGGTCCTACAAACCAAGATTGAAGGTTTTCCAAGCTCAAGAAATGGAAAATTGAAAAATGGCAAAAAAGTTTGAAATTTTGAAAATAAGCAAACTAACCTCAAATTTGAGATTTGAATCGAGTTTGTGGAAGCTTAATCTTGCTTCTAAGCTTCCAACCTATTAAGAATCGAAGGCCCTTGTTCAAATTTTGGAACGAAGTTGAGAAGGAAGAGAGAAAGAGAGAGACAGTGAGAGAAAGAGGGAAAAGAGAAAGAGTGTGTCTGAGAGAATGAGAGGGAAAGGAAGAGAGTGAGAAATAAATAGAAAGGGGTTTGAGTGGTTTTCTTAAGCTAGAAACCATGTCCAGCACATGGTTTTCAAAGTGAGATGCATAGAGTATATGACAAATTGTTTTGTTTCAAAATTTAAAATAACAAATAAAATAATTAAAAGTGAGATTAGTTTGAAAATACCATAAAATAATTGAATTAAGTTTAAATGATATCAAGGCATATTAATTCACCATTTACAGACTAATCATACTTAATTAAATTTCTAGGTGTTATAGCTCTCCACCCCTAAAAAGAATTTTATCCTCGAAATTAGAAATCAACTCAAAAACAAAATAAATACAAGTACATCTCTCACATAGTTGACTCTAATTCCCAAGCTGCTTTATCAATCCTGTGGTGCTGCCACACGACTTTCGCTATCGATTTGTCGCGGTGTCGCAAATTTATTACCTTCCGATTGATAATCTGGACCGGTACCTCCTCGTAGGTCGTGTTCTCCTGGATCTACACATCATGGAATAAGACTATCTTGCTCTGCTCGGGCAGACATTTTTGAAGATCGACACGTGGAATATGTTATGAACATGAGAAAGCTCGGGAGGAAAATTAAGTCGATAAGTGACCACACCAACACGTTAAGTAATCTCGAATAGTCCGACGTACCTCGGTGCAAGTTTGCCACTTACACAGAAACATGAAATACCTTTGCGCAGTGAAAGTTTTAAGAGAACAAAATCTCCTACTTTGAACTCCAAAGGTGTGACTATTGGGTTTGGTGCCTAAAAGCTGTGACATTGTATATATTGATAATAAATAAATAAATAAAGCAACATTTATAATTATTTTGGTTGCTTATATGTATTATGAATACTTTTATAAACATCAAGACAATTCGATGATTATTTATGTGACTATAAATTTAGCATATAAGTGTTATATGCTTAGGGATAAAATTTATAGATAATAATCTAAATATCTATAATAATTAATTAAAATTTAGGATCTTTAATTAAATATTACAAGTACGGTCTAATCTCATTTAAAAGGAAATAGTCTTATCCGGGCTATTAATGTAGAGACATTAGATTGGAGGTACTTTATACAATGAGATTATATAGGACTGGATGAGATAAATTATGAATCTCTAATAATCATCCGTTATAAATAGAGCATTGAACTTTATCACTATGATGATTATATATTTGACATTCTTAATCCTGAGTATTTATTAGACTCCTATTTATGATATTATATTTTTTGACTTGCATGGTAAGATTTGTCCAAACACAGATTATAACTTCGCATCTTAGAAATATAATATAATAAATGGCTGGGAATAATATTATATAAATATGGAATCCATTCCTTCCTTATGGAAGTTAGAAAAATAGTTCTCTTGAGTGATAATTTGAGGTTTGAATAATAGAGCACTCATTCATAATAGGATTATGAATTAATTATTCATTAGAAAATTATTGAAACTCAAGAATAAAAATATAATAAGAGAGGTAAACAAAAATAAAACCTAGCTCTTATTATGAACTATTTATAGAGGACTGACTTATATGTATAATTATATCAATAGACTACTCGCTAATTTTTTTTGAGTAATTTTACTATAATCTCAAGAGTTCAGTTTCAGGTTTTAGTGGAGTAACACTGAAACTAATAAATTTGGCACATTAATTAAAGAGTTTGATTAATTTTTAAATTTATTGGAGCTTAGGTTACAGGTCCATAGATCCCTAATGCCACCTCTATGAATTATATTAGATTTAATGCATTGAATGAATTATACATATTTAGTTTAAAATTATTGAATTCTGAATTAATTATTTCACACTTGAATTATTAATATGACACAAAAAAATGTTCTCTGTTACACATAATGTAATTTGACAAATATTGTCACAATTTAACTGAACATTAGTTAATTAATCAATTGTTTATATTTAACTAATGAGATTAGTGAAATATATATTTTTTTAAAAAATTAATTAATTAATAATATTTGAATAATGAGATTATTTTAATATAATTTTAATTTTGCGTGTGACACGATTCTTAAGGTAACGGTCTAAATCATAAGATCCGCAATTGAGGGAATAAAGTTGGGCGCTTTATTCATGTAAAGATTGTTATGTTGTCTATATCCCTATTGGGAGATGGTTTGTCTTGACCATCGGAGATGGACTTCGTGAATAGAAACATTGGCACGTTGTCATAGGTGACGATGTGTTGGATCGGGACATAAAGTGAATTGATTTGGATTAATAATTCTGTCTTGGCAAATCGATTCACTTTAGACAATCATTTGTATTGCATCTTAATCCTAAGATGACTAGTGGGCCCGTTGTCTTTACTTGTGTCTTTTGATGTGCCAAAGGGTGACACCCACATCTTAATAGTGGTATGCATGCCGGTACGTTGGAGGCATGACTCTTGATGACGTAGACCTGTTATTCATAGATATGGAATCCATAGCTCCTCTTTAGGAGTAGTGATATCCTCTTATATGCATTATCCTGTAATTGGAAAATTGGAACGCTCAACCATTTGGATACATAGGTGTAACCGAATGGTATACTGTCTTTGGATGATAAGTTTTCCAATGGTGAGATAATGGAACGTAAGATAAAAATAATCGGGAAGGTAAGACAAAACTTGTCCTTAAGCTGATTATGGATAATCCTATGGGGCTACGATACACTATGATATGTCATGGAGACTTAGCTATACGGGCTTCGTAATTCTATAGAGTTCGAGAGTGCAGCTCCAAGCTTTTAGTGGAGTAGCGTTGGAGTTGATAATTATGAAATGTATATCTGGGATATTGGGTTTCATAATTATCGGGAGCTTGAACTATATAGGTCCATATGGTCCCCTTTGCTAGCTCACAAAATCCTGTAACGATACGGCGTGCTTTTTACAATAATTGGTGACTTATGTCGATTTATTAGATTGGTTGAAAATTTGGAAGAATCAAATAATTCATGTCTGTTTGTCGGTTGAATTAATTTTGTAAACAAAATTAATTCAAGATAAACTTGTTGAATTATTGGGTTCAGATAATTCTTATCTATTTATCAGTTGATTTAATTTTGGATAAATTAAATCAAGATAAACTTGTAGAATTATTAGGAATCTATTTATTTTCTTAGAGATTATCTAGATAAAGTTGTTTTAATTAGATAACTTCTCTATTGGGTTATTTGAATTAAAACTGAGGCTTTATCCTATAGAATCTCGGGTGAAAAATAAAAGATTCGCGTGATTTTTATTTCGGCAGTTCGGCATGCCGAACTTAAAGTTTGGCTCTGCCGATCAGCTGCCTATGAAAAAGTTCGGCCTGCCTATGAAAAAGTTTGGCCTGCCTATGCGCGAATTAAAAATCGCGCGTTTTCATGCGTTTTTACGCTTATCTTATCCGATATAGACCAGAATTTGGTTCTGTTTCGAATTTTTGAGACCTTATCTGATAAGAAATGACCCTAGACCCAACCTCTATAAATAGGGAGTGAGTCTAATGAGTTATAAAGATCAATGAGAGATTAAGAGTGATACTCTACTAGTGAGAATCTGAAACTCCCTGAGAGCTCTTGTTCACAAATCATGAACACTTGCTTTGGGTTCTCTCAATTGGTTGGAAGGAGAGTCACCTTGAGGAAGAGCTGTATGTGTGAGCCCACACTCACTCCAATCGTGGATAGAGAATAGCAAAGAAGACCAGTTGGTTGAGGCTCTTTTGGAACGTTACTTCTCTACACATATTCGGGAGCTTTTCGGTGAATACAAGATCAGTAAGATCAGGTTAATTTATACATATAGCATGTCAAACTTGTGTTTTAGAAAATACTCTGATTTAAAATTTTTAAAATTCCGCTGCTTATTATTTTTTCAACATATGTGGTGGGACCACCTTTTTGTCTTTTCCTATTTGGACATAAAATTAAATAATTAATTGATTAATTTAAAAATCTACTTTTAAATAAATATGATTTATTTTTATTGAATTTAGATATATATATATGGTTTTGTATATATAAGATTTTAGTGTGTGTGTGTGTGTATATATATAAACGTAAAGTTACTTTTTGTTTTAAATTTAAAAAAGAAGAAGAAGAAGTAAACGTAAAAGTTTACGTTTCACGCAAACTATATATATATATATAAATAAAAGTTTAAAGAAATTTTTTTTTGTGATTCGTTTTTAGAATAACAAAAGGATAAGGAATGTAGAGTACATTTCTTCCCTATATATCTGATATGGTGGTTATTTCAAATTTAAAATTAATTAAAAAATAACTAACTGCTCAAATATAAAAAACTAGAGATAACAGTTATCTCAAGAGTTCAATTATTCACGTAACTTTTGCAAAATACTTAGAGAGAGAAAAACTAAGAGTTCTTCTCTTAAAAAAAGTCTACTATCTCATGTGTTGAGTACATAGTAGATTCAAAAAAGCGTGAGGTTAATTCATTCTTATAGTTTGACGGCCACTCGTCTTTCCATTGGTGTGGAGGCTTGGCTTGGAAGATCATGGTGTCAAAGAGGAAAGCGAGGATACCTTGATAGTCTTCAAAAGGTTGGTAAAATTCTCAATGCTTTCTATTATTAATTAACATTATATAGCTATTCCCGATGAACAAAGTTTTAAAAAAAGTCTTATTTGTCAACGATATATTGCCTTTGCTACTTTTTCATATTTTATTCCAACAAATGGCATGAGAGCAGGTTATAGCTGTTGGAAAAATAATACGCAGCGAAATTTTAAAAATTTTAAATCAGAGTATTTTTCAAAATATAAGTTTGACATGCTATATGTATAAATTAACTTGATCTTACTGACCTTGTATGCGCCGAAAAGCTCACGAAATCTATGTAAAGAAGTAACGTTCCAAAAGAGCCTCAACCAACTGGTCTTCTTTGCTATTCTCTATCTACGATCGGAGTGAGTATGGGCTCACACGTACAGCTCTTCCTCAAGGTGACTCTCCTTCCAACCAATTGAGAGAACCCAAAGCTATTGTTTGTGATTTGTGAACAAGAGCTCTCAGGGAGTTTCAGATTCTCACAAGTAGAGTATCACTCTTCATCTCTCCATATTGATCTGAATAAATCATTAGACTCAATCCCTATTTATAGAGGTTGGGTCTAGGGTCATTCCTTATCAGATAAGGTCTCAAAAATTCGAAACGGAATCAAATTTGGGTCAATATCGGATAAGATACGCGTAAAAACGTATGAAAACGCGCAATTTTTAATTCGCGCATAGGCAGGCCGAACTTTTTCATAGGCAGGCCGAATTTGCCTGATCGGCAGGCCGAACTTTAAGATCGGCATGCCAAACTGCCGAAATAAATATCACGCGAATCTTTTATTTTCCACCCAAGATTCTATAGGATAAAGTCTCAGTTTTAATTCAAATAACCCAATAGAGAAGTTATCTAATTAAAACAACTTTATCTAGATAATTTCTAAGAAAATAAATAGATTCCTAATAATTCTACAAGTTTATCTTGATTTAATTTATCCAAAATTAAATCAACTGATAAACAGACAAAAATTATCTGACCCCAATAATTCAATAAGTTTATCTTGAATTAATTTTGTTCACAAAATTAATTCAACTGACAAACAGACATGAATTATTTGATTCTTCCAAATTTTCAACCAATCTAATAAATCGACATAAGTCACCAATTATTGTAAAAACACGCCGTATCATTACAGGATTTTGTGAGCAAGTAAAGGGGACCAAATGGACCTATATAGTTCAAGCTCCTGATAATTATGAAACCCAATATCCCATATATACATTTCATAATTATCAAC
>CAMOHE010053845.1:1566-31968 GCA_946598075.1 Artocarpus hirsutus
ATCAGAATTTCTGATTAATTGAAAGGCATATTTTGTGTAATGGATAGAATTAAGAGAGAAAAGGTCAAAGCTTCCAAAATCAAATCGAGTTGCCATATATCACTTTTGTAAAACGGGAAAACTTATCCATTAAATTCAATAAATTCAAAGTCAATTGTTTCGTTACCAAAATTAAAGAAATCATACCATAATTATGTTATTTAATCAGCATAAAACGTCCATAAATAAATTTCATCTTATCACAATTTTGTAGAATTTCTGCTGACTACATGTCAACTGTCATCGGCCTGCCGATCTCAGGAGTTCGGCCTGTCGATCTCAGAAGTCCGGCCTACCGATGATATACCATCGGCTTGCCGTTCAGAGAACATCATTTCGGCCTGCCAAACTGCCTTAACACTCAAAATTCATTTATAACATATAATTGTCCATAAAAATATAATTAAACACATAACATTAATGACATGAACATTTGAGCACATCAATTCCACGCAAGCGTCACCTGTCATAACACTTAGAATAAAAATGGTTAGTACCATTTATAATATATCATAGCATTTATCATGAGTATATCACTTAACATCATCATCAATATAACATTAACGTCGTCATTAACATAACATTATCCGTTACATCAAATTAGGCGGGCGTTACAATACTAAATAAAATCAATCTTAAAAAGTTATAACTCTCAAAACAGTTAAAGTATTTGTTTAATTAAAATATTTATTTGAACATTTGAAATTATGTTTTTTTAGTTTTTAAGTGAAGTTATATTTAAATAACATTTAATATATAATGGGAAGGATAATCTTAAAATTTTTAAAATTAAAATTAATTTCTTAGAGGGTATTTTTAGTATAATTTTGAAAACACAAGGAGTGTTTTAGGTATTTTAATAATTAAAGGAGCAAAAGTGGTATTTAGATAAAACATAATAGGTGTTTTGGGCATTTTATTAGTAAGAGGGGCAAAAATAGTATTTAGGCAACACATTTGTTGTATTTTGGGTATTTTCCTAGCTAAATATTGGTACTTTAATTTTATAGAAAATTTAGAAAGACATTGATATCGGTGAAAATTTCAACAAAAGTTATAGAAATTACATAAGTTTTATATCAAATATATATCTAATACTTTAAAATCCAAGAATCATTAAAAAAAATTAGTAAACATGATTTACATAATAAAATCCATACTTATTAGATTTTTCAATACCAAGAGAAAGTTTTGTGAGGCTCAAACATAATTAAGATTCTATCTTGATTGAAACAATATTGGTGCCATGGTATATTATCTAAATAGTGTGAAATATAGTTATAAGTATGTCTGTATTTTCATAGATGAAAAACTATGAATTCTCACAATTGTTTGTTTGATATTTTTTCGAGATCGAATAATGAAATATATTTCGGTATCTTGAAATTTTAGAAATTTCAAAAATTTTTGAAATTTCCATGAAATTTTTGAAATTTCGTCGAAATTTACATCCTTAGGAGTGGAGGGTGATCATGGGCGTTTTTTTTTTGGGGGGAAGGGGCTTCATAATTATTCTTTTTTCTTTTGTTTTATAATTTTAGTTTAATTTAGTTTTATTTTTTATTTTAAATATAATACAAAGTTATTACTATTTTACTACAATACCCTTGATATTTAGTAATATGCTTGAGACATGATAGAGAAAAAGCGAGAAATTAGAAAGCCATCAGTTAAGTTAGTCCTTTTGTACTTTTTTTTGAGTTTAAGGTCGTTTCGGCTAAAAACAAGAAACAGGACCATCAAGTTATCTTTCAAATACATCGGGAGACTATTAGAAGAATTTACTCTAATTATTAAATGTTGAAACTTATAAAGGTATACTTTTAATATTTAAATAATTAAAAAATAAGAGTGTTGAAATTATTAAAGCAAAAAAATGAATCTACTAACTAATAGGAATCAAATACCAAATTTATGATATACTAAAATTTGCCACTAAATTTAACATATAACAAATTGAGCATTAAAAATAACATTGAATGAATAGCATAAAAAAACCTCAAATGCAAAATTTGTCATTGACAAATTAGTTTAGCATTACATTAAAGATGCTCTATGCATATTTATAGAATAAATTATGCTTTAAATGAATCACTTACCATAAATATAATATAAAATATAAATATTTTAAAATATACTATATATCAAAAATATTTGGGTGGTTCTATTAACACATCCCTCTTTATCTTACATATCCTTTCAATTAAATTTCTTATCGTAAAATACACTCACAAAAATGACCAGAAAAGACTACTATAGACCAATGATGATTGTTCTTTTGTTTTGTTTTCTTTTTGTTTTTATGTTCAAATTTTTGGATTAATCATTTCCATTTTTAAAGAATAATCATTTAATTTGTTTATGAAGTTGGATTGAAATCTTTTCTTCTCTATTTTGATTTTTTTTCAAATGCTCTTATTGTGTTTTATCATTTCATTGTCTTTTCCCATTGTCTTTTATTTTTTATCATACCTCAATTAATATAATAATTTTGTTGGCGTTTTAATTAATTATTTATTTAAATCCGCGCACAAGTATTTTCTCTGTCAAATTTAAAAGTTCATTAATTTTTATATCATGATCCAAAACCCAAAAAAAGGAAAAGAAAAAAGAACTAAAAAAGAAAGAAAAAAAATCCACGGACTAATTTATTAGAACATGGGAGAATGAGAAATAAATACATCACTGTACTGATAATTCATTAATTGAATACATTAAATGGCACGCTTTCATGGGAGAGGATGGAATTTTTCGCTACAACAGGATGGCTACCATATTTTTATAATTAAATTATATAGTTTCAGTGTCAGACAATTGCATTCTTTCATAATTTTCTGCACGTTGAATCCACGAGCAATCCATCATTTATCTCCTATATTCTAATTGGTCATATTTATCGTTAATGGAGTTACACGACACAAAGTTCACTTTTAGAAATAATATTTTTGGGATCAACTTTTTCTAAGTCAACTTTTTGCAAACAATTTATCTCATTCACTTTCATATGACGAACACTTTTTAATTTTTTAATTTGAAAAGCATTAATGGACTAGAAACTGAATAAAATACATGTAATACATATATGTGTGTGTGTGTATATATATATATTACTAACAAAAAGCCAAAACAAAAAGCTATATCTCAAATGCAACTTGCTGTCAGCAATATGCATCTAAATTATACATACAAACGCTAGACTTTTACAGAGTATAGTAGTGTTACGAAGATAAATTATTTGGTCCAAATCCAGATAAACGGGATGGATAGGATAGGATAGAGCTTGAATCAGATAATTATGAAAAGCATGGATTGAATTAACAAGAAGCTAATTGCTATATGCATTAACTGGTAAAATCTCTCTGGCTCGAAGCCAAAGATCAGAAATATATGAGATTGAATCTTGTTTTGATGAGCACTTCTTTAGTTCCATTTAGAGTTGGCTCCAAAAAGCGTAAAGAGGGGTCTCACAGAGAGGAGAGCCACTATGTTGGACCTGCCCCTTTGTGTCTTGTGGAGTTACCTCTACATAGCAATTTTCAGTTTCCCCTACGTCCCCCTATCCCTCTATTTGTCGTAAGGAGACAATGAAGAACATGGTCAGTGATGGAGGGAATCAGGGCCACCAGGACTTTCTCTTTTGGACTCGAAAACCCTTCCAGCTTGTCTTTCAATGCTTGCCTGCAAAGCTTGTTGAGCAATTCTCATCAATTTTGGGTGGCTAGTATTATTGGGAAATGTACCTAAAGGACGAGCTTCAGAATTAGCAATTGCAAAGGAAAAAACAATGATGAATAGGCATAAACAAATCATAGCGTTTTGGCTAGCCATAATTAACATGTAGAGTTGGTTCTTGTGACCAAAAGTGAGAAGTCAGTGTAGAAGTTTAAGCTTTGAGTGGTCGAATATATACAAGAGCTCCAAATGCCATAATGGGGTCAAGCATGTACATACACACACATTAACATCGCATTGGAGAAGGGTTTATATTATAGTAATATATAAGCATTAATCAAGAAATGACACTTTTTTTCAAAATTTGTATGTATAGAGTTAAGCTCTCAATAATCGCGTATAAAATAATAGACTTATATCTATTATTATTATTATTATATTATATTTTATTTTTTCATTTTTAAGTCACTTTTCTAGTTTGAGTGTCAAACACTGGAACACCGACTTCGCCGCCAATCACATTGTAGGTTGAGAATTTGTAATAAGTTCATGACGAGATAAGTTATAAAACTAATAAATAAATAAAAAAGTGGATAAAGTTTTAAAACTAGTCATATGTTCACAAGCTTGTATGATGTGACATGTACACTTTACACAAATGAGACATAAGATTAGTAGCGGATTACAATACCATGTATCATCATTAGTGCCTACAACTGTTATAATTTTTAACTAATTATATATATATATATATATGCATAAGACAATTTAGAGATATAAATAACTATAAAGGAATAATATCCACATAATTTTGAGTGTGACAAATTTTGAGGTTAGTGCCTTGGGAAAAAAAAATCACCGCTAAGTATGTTTTCTAATCAAAGTACGTCTTGTCCAGCAAAACATTTAATTCAGAATATCTATTAACTATCACTCCCACTTGGGGCAAATTAGTAATATCTTATTAAATTTTTAATTAATAAAGAGGGAATAACTACTAACTAGCATGAGGGTTACTATAGTATTACTGAAGTATTAATAAAGTATATATTCCAATTCAAATAATTATATGGCATCCTTAAATAACCTTATTACACACTAAACTCAAATTCAAAAAATTATATATTCCCTAAATAATTATATATTCTCTATAATTGGAATTAATCCCAAAATGATCTTCAAATATTACCCTAGATTATACATTTGTCTTAAACATTTAAAATATGTAAGAATTGTTCTCGATCTATCTTGGTGTGGCAAAGTATTTCCATTAATTGCATTTGTGCTAAAATCTAAAGGAAAAAAATTAAGGATAAAATAGACATTATTGTGGTTTTCAGGATGGACTTACCGATTGAAAAAGGTCCCGTCTAGTTTTCTCTCTACATAGATGTTAATTATGACATCTGATAGAGATTAAAATATCACTCACTATAATAATAATGAATTTCTCACCCTGTAATCAGGTGTTGCTTTTTGTTATTTTTTTGTTAATAATTAGCTAATAAAATGATTAACTTTCATATCATATAATAGAGATGGAGATTAGTTTTGAGATATTCTAAAGGATAGGATCAAACTGAAATTTAATATGAAGTTCATGGACATGTTTAGATTGGGTGATTAGTGTGGATGCCAGCTACTTTTTTATTTTTATTTTTTCTCTGATGATAGCAACTTCTTATCTTATTGTATTTTATTTTTTATTATTATTATTTTTGTCAATAATCAGCGCCGACTCAGATTTCTGATGAAAGAGTTGTTTGCCAAGTCATTCCCTTGGCTTCATGTGGCGCGCGTGCGTGGGTTTGTTCTTTTGTTCTTAGTTTATATTAAGAAGTACTTAACGAAAAGAAAAGCAATTATTAAATAAGGATGCCATTCTCACAGTGCATTTTCCTCTGCTCGGCGTCCTTATTATGCATATTTTTTAATTTTATATTCCATGTGCAGGGAGGTCCGATATTGTGCTTTATTTCCCCCTTGACTTTGTAGTATTTTTTTCTAAGGAGGGAAATAGAATAATTACAGCATAGATTAGAGCCATTAGCAAAAAGTATAGATTAGTACATTATAATATAACTTTTAGAAAAAGTGTAGTAGGTAGCATGATAAATTAGTTTTACGATATTATTAAAAAAAATTAATAAAAACCCTTGCATCATTTTTCTCTCTGCCTTTCTCTTTTTTCCCCCACCGATATTGGGTCATAGTTGTCGGCACGCCTATTTACACAGACCTTTTTTTTTTTTGATGGATATTTACATAGACTCACTGGAACAACTTTGACCACGTCGTCAGAAACAAATATTGGATTTATACAGATTAATCGGAATGACTATGGCACCATTTGGCGACGTGACCAGCCACTAAATACCATATTTACATGTAAAGACATGCACATAGATTTACTGGACGACGTCGGCACTATTACCGGCCAATAAATAAATCCATAGATTTACCAACGGAAAATCACGAAAAGGATCTCTCAAATTCGGATTTCTTTTTGTTTGTTTCTTTGTTTTTTCCTTCCTCTTTCTCCACTCTCTCTTTTTATCTCTCTGGTTGCTACACCATCGTTCCACGTGACATCTTCTCCGGCAGATAAATCGGCCATCGCCTATAGATAGATGATTAAATGCTGTCACGAACAGATCGGACATCATGTGCACACACCATAGCAAACAGATCGGACTTCATGCGTAGACGCCATTGCAAGCCTCAAGTCCTAGATGGCAACGAAAAGCCATCGCAAGCTTGGCGTCCCGGACACCATCGACGATGCCATTGTCACGAAGATCATTGTTTTCCTCCTCCTTAGATCGCGAGCCCTCCTTCATCGTAAAGCTTTAATGATCCTCGTCATGGTACCATTATCGCAATCGTGTCTCCATGTTGTTCTAGATTTGGCCATGCCCGAGAGTTGGACAGAATTGGGAAAACCAGAGAGAGAGAAACATAAGGAAAAAGAAGAAAGAGAAAGGAGAGGGAAAGATCGCATCTAAATAAAAAAGAAATATATTTGGGGTATTTTTGGTATATTCCAATTTAATTTTAGTGACTTGCTATTATTAACTATTACTTGAAAGGTCTGCCATAAGTTTCATTAGCAAAAACAAAATATGTTGAATACTACATTTGTTTTCCTCTTTTGTTTTTCTGAATTACTAATACGCTTCACGTGTGTATATATTTCATTTTTTTTTTTATATAAATGCCAAACATTTCTTCAAATTTTATAATTCAGCTTTTTGTAGTTGAGTAAAAATATATATAACTAGAAATTATAAAAAAAATTTGTTAGGGGAATTACAAACTAAAAATTATTTAGAGATATATAAATCATTCATAGTGCTTTTTACTAGCAATTCTTTTTCCATTTTCTAGTACGTTATATGGACGAACCACATTAAGTTTTCGTCTTCTTTTCTATCTATTTTTTTTCTTATTTAATTTTTATTACCTTCCCTGACTGGAAATCAAATCAACTACATTAATCTTTGGATAATAATCCACAAAGCGGACCTACGAAGAGATTAACATAGAAGGTGAACTTGTACTTGGGATAATATTTAAAACGTATCATGGTTTTAAAAGATATCCAGTGAGGCTGTGAAGAGGCTAACATCCACCAATATTGATACTACTTGGTGCAAAAATCAGCCATTGCATAATATTTTCCCAAATCATTAAGAAAGAGTAATATTTGTCGACGACCAAAAAAATGACAGAAACCTATGACTAGAGGAAGTTAATGTACTGGGTTTTCTTCTATAGAGATGAAGAATTTGGAAAGGAAGAGAAGTGATGAATGCCTGTTGGCATCTAAGAGCAGAGTCTATAATTTATTTATTTGTTTACATATTGATCATCATTTTTACTAAGTGTAAGGTAGAATAACTCGAAAATTTATCTATAACATAACTTAGAAAAATGCTAGACTAAAAAACACTAACATATATGGAAGGTTAGACAAGGTCTGTCATCTAAAGAGGCTAACCGTCATCTAATCAACCATTATAATATGTAGTATACAAAAATGGTCGTCTAATATGTGCGTGAAATACTTCAAGCGTACATAAAGGAGGAGAAGGACTCATCCTCACTAGTCGAGGAAAATCTGCAAAGGAAGAAAAAAAAAAAGAAGAAAGAAAAATTTTTCAAGGAAATACAGCAGCCTCTAGTTGACATGGATCAAGTATTTGAGGTTAGTGACGCATTACTCGAGACATTCCATGGCCTATGGTATAACGATCCATGGTGCATGATACTAGTGGAGTTTGATAAAATTAGTGCAGGGTGTGTGGTGGTCTACCCTAGATAGAAGAACCGTTTCTACACTCGTTATTTGTGACAAAAAATCTTATTTCTGTTAATATGTCAAAAACTTTGACTGGTTGTTTCTATTTTTTTATTTTTTATTTTTTATTTTTTTAGTAGCTACCTGTGGTATTTGCCAAATAACGACACTCTCCAGTAAGTTGGCTTCATTTCCTTATGATCACATTTTACCAGCCTGACCAAGTAAGTAATCGAATAAACAAACGAGCAGCAAACCTCATCTTCTTTTTGTTGGACGCACTATGTGATCAAGTTATTTCGCACCCTACGATGAAGGGGGCATTGGATGTTGCCTGCCACTTGGGGCCTTGGGAAGAAGAGTTATATGGCTAGATCCTCTTGACCATGGTATCAATGTTACTTCAGACAATTAATTGTTAACTAACTTTATTGTTTGCAACTATGTTCATTCTTAATTTATATGAATGTCCGAATTGATACATTTATTATGGCTCTAAATACCTGAAAGTTTCAAGTAAGAGATGGCATTACATTCAATCCTTCCTAAGGATATACCTAAGCTCCTCAATTCAAGATATGCATGCAAGACTTGTCACTGATCTATAAAATTTTCTTGTATATTAATTATTTTCTATAAATAAGAATTAAATTTTTAGGAAGCTCCGTAACAATCAGGGAACATCAAATGCCAATTTTATGCTTCATGCTACATAAATGACAATTTTCGACGGATTTCTGGTAAGGAAACAAAATCAAGCCATTTTGATAAGGATGCAAAGTCAAGCATTTATGAGACACTTACAGCTGTCAATCAAAGCACAAATGTGAAGCAAGATTTTAAGGGATTACATGAAGACAAATCAAGACCAAATCAAAGTAAATGAAGACCAAAAATCAAGAAATTGATGGAAATCAAGAAATGGGTGGAATAAGGAATATTGTATTGCAATTATTGTCATAATTCTCTTTCCTAGTTAGTATGCAAGCTGTATGTATGTATGTAATTGTTGTTTTTTGGATTGCAAAAGAATTTAATGTCAGTTGGAAAACTTACTGATGATCTTGCACTGTTGAGTTCTCATCCTCTAATTTTGTTCTAAAGGACAAAAATGGGAAAATTAAAGCAAGGGGGCATAGGAGAGGACAACTTTATGCTTTGGATGGAAATCTTCAAGAGGCGCTTAGTGCAACAAGGAAAAGTGGCTCAACCTCAACTTTGTGGCATCAAAGACTTGGCCATCCACATTCAAAGTTCTTGTCTTTGTTAAAAAGGTGGAAAGTTATTGACGTTACTAAATGGCAAACTAAACCTTCTGTATTTGTTAGTTCTCAAATGAGGAAGAGTTGTAAGCTATCACTTAGTTTTTCCAATAAAATTTCATCTTTGACTCTCGAAAAGATACATTGTGATCTTTGGGACCAGCCCCATTGCTTTAAATCAAGTTTTTAATATTATGCTATATTTGTTGATGACTACTCATGATTTTCATGGCTGTATCCCAAAAGCAAAAATCATATTTCTTCTCTTGCTTCTTTAAATTCCAACGACTTGTGGAAAACCAGTTTGATCATAAGATTAAAATTTTTCATTGTGATGGGGTAGCGAATTTGGCTCAAATACTTTTCTTGAACTCATTTAAAATTGTGGTATTCAAATACAAATATCATGTCCAGAAACTCCTAAATATAATAGTGTTGTCGAATGCACACATCTGCATATCGTTGATATAGGCCTAACAATGCATTCCAATGCAAATCTTCCACTCTCACTTTGGGTTGAAGTTTTTCTCACTGCCGTTTATTTGATGAACCGGTTACCGTCCATAGTCTTGAAGAATGAAACTCCATACCACAAGCTTTACAAGAGACATCCAAATTATAATGGCTTGCAGGTGTTGGGATGTCGTTGCTTCCTTTCTCTAAGACATCAAGGAGGATCAAAATTTGAGCGTAGAACATATCCATGTGTTTTTATTGGATATAGTCCTCTTCATAAGGGATATCATCATTGTCTAGAAGACGCATCTATTGTGATACCTAGAATTCTCACATATTTATTAGCCAATGTATTTCATGATTTTATGATTATATGCATATGATTTATATGTTGATTATTCATTTAAAATGCATCATCATATTGATAGTGTGCATTAAATATTATATTATGTATAATGTATTGTAACATGGCAAGTTTTTCGAAGGCGGATCGGTAAGTGTTATGATGGAAAGGAAATTGTAATAATGATATTCAGAGATTACAATGGAATTAGTGGATAAAGGAGCTCAATTATGCCTTTAAGGTACAAAATTGGGAGAAAACGGTCACTTTTGACTTAACGAGAGTTTTAGTATAAGTTTTGTTAACAAAAAGGATCCATTAATGATGTGAGATCTCTTATGATGATGATGTATAGCTATTAAAACAATAATGAGTGGAGGACGTAAGTTTTATGCAAGTTTCTTGGTTAGAGTACTCTAGAAAACTCTAAATTACAAAATTTTCGATGTTCAAATTTTTAAGTCATGATTAGGGTATTTGTCAAGCTGTAAGTGGCTTGAGAATTTTTTATTCCATGCTTGATAATATATAGAAGAATTCTAGAGGAACAAATAAAGTTTTGATAACAAAAGGTTAAGAACTCAAAGATGGAGTTTGTAATGCATCGAAATTTCAATGTGAGCATATGCACCAAATTTTGTAGGCAAAATGATTAGCCACGACGTAATTTGTACTTGAGCTTTTGTATGACTATTTAATACCTCATTAAGAAGGTGAGTGTGCTGAAATAAGGACACTAAGCTAGCCAAGGTGAAACTACTTCATGGTGAGGTAATTTAAGGTGTGTTCTTGGTTTTTTAAAAAGTTTATAAGCAGCTAGGTGCCATTTTAGACCTAAAAACTCTAAGTTTGACTCTTGAAGCTCTAAAACTTCATTTCCTATTTATGTTTTAATAGAAAAAAGAAAATTCCTTGGTGGTTTGTTAAGTTTTCTGTGCCAAATCACAAGAGAAACCTAACTAGGTCAAGGCGAGGGGTTGTTTTAGTGTACAAGACGTTTGGTGTTAGTTTAGAGGTTTTTTTTTTTTTTTAGTTTTGATGATATATTTGAATATAATGACCTCCAATATGTCAGGGACATCCTCACAAAAGGGTTTAAGTAAATTCAATTAGGAAGTGGTGATTTCAAGTTTGTCTTTGGTAGTTGTCAAAAATCAGGTAAATTTTCCTTAGGTTTTGCCCTTGTAATAAGGCAATAAGGCTCCTTTGAAGCTAAAATTTAAAGATATGCTCATTTATATATTATTTAAATTGCCATAAAATAGTTTTAGTAAATTCAATTTGGTTTGGGAGTATAGCCTTAAAACAAAACCTGGTTCCTGATATGTTATGGTTTGTGATGGTTTTGATATTTTGAGATTTTAAAATTTATTCACAGCTTGGAAATAGGTGTTTCAAGGTATAATTAAGCTTTGGGGAGTCTTAAAATATAGGAGGAAACTATGGCAAAATTTTTAGGATAAATTTTGGATTGTTTCAGACCAAAACAAGCCCAAAAAGAAGTTGTAATGGTCCCTTTAGGTGGGTTGGCCGCGCCAAGCCAGCAGCTTGTGCATAAGACCTACACTTAGGACCTACATGCAGCCTATCTGGGCAGTTTGCGTGCATAGATAGGACCTACGTGCAGCTTGATCTCCACATTGAGTCACGAATTTGCTATTAAAGACCTTGGCACCTTACGATATTTTCTTGGCATGGAAGTCAAGCAATTTAAAGATGGACTTTTCCTTTCACAAGAGAAGCATATTCATGATCTCCTTACACGTACAAGAATGCTTGAAAGCACTCCTATTGCTACTCCCATGAATCTTAAAGAGAAGTCTCATGCCATGGATAGTCTTGTTGTCAACCCTATCACTTACCGTGGTATTGTTGGTGCACTATAATATCTTACTTTTACACAACCAGGCATCACACATGAAGTCAACAAAGTGTGCCAGCACTTCGCTAATCCAACAATGCTTCATTTAAAGGCTGCAAAATGGGTTTTACAATACCTCAAAGGCACTCAAATTATGGTATTCGGTTTTTATCAATATACACTAATACAGACTAGAAATTCCACGATGGTTTAAAACCATCGTTTTCATAACGGTTAAAAAACCATTGTGAAAACTTCAGTCGTGGTGCAAAAATCAAGTTTTTATGATGGTTTTTGACTGTCATGGAACCTTAGAATAAGCACCAACTTGTGGGTGTGGGAGGAGCTCTTTCACGACGGTTTTCTTCAAAAACCATAACTTCTAAGACAATTTTATGCTAAAACCATTCTGGAAAATTAGTATTGTACAAAAAAATTGCCAAAATTTGTGATTTTCTATGGGATGGCTTGTCCAATGTGTTATCTATTACAACAAGGCATTGATTGCATACAAAAATTGATGTATATTGAAATTACAAGGTATTTACAAGATCATTTACATTTGAGCTATTTTGCCATGTATGTGAAATTGTCTTCAATCACATGCCAAAAGAGAATTGTACTCTACGAACTCTTTACTTTAGGATATACAAATGATTCCAAAATATTCAGATTTAACTTCAAGATATAGAAAAACATTATGCTCTTTAATAAATCTACTAGCATATCCCCTTATTCACTAAATAGCCAATCTTGTTTATAACAGTTAAAATACTCCATACTTAAAGCTTGACTTTCTTTTCTATAATTGTCACAACAGAATATTAAACATTGCTTTTGATATATTATGTATCACCAAAAAAAATTTTAGGCTCACTCTATCCCTCGTTCCATAATTTTCGTAACCAATATCCTGTAAAAGAAAATAATCATCTCACATTTAATCTCTAGCCTTCTACATTAATAATTCTAGAATACTCCATTGAAGTGTTTACTAATTCAAAGGTCATCCATAAAAGGAACTACTGTATGTGATCTCTATCATATCATGCTATGGACCCTTTAGTTTGCTAAAATATTATCATAAATAATTTTCTCCCAAAGTAATCCTCAATAAGCCTTAAAGATTCATATAGTCAATCCTTCTGAAAACATGTAGGTTTGCAAAACATCCTTGACTTAAAAAAATTACAACAAAGATCTCACATGTGACCTTACAAAATCCTTCTTTTAAACCTTGTATAATTCTCAAACTTGTTCATTAAAAATTCATAACTATCATTACACTTCTCTTGAGCTACATATCATTCACCTACTCTTCCATAAACTTTTTCTCTAAGAAAAATAATATAATCACATAATTAACCTCTTGTCACAAAACTTCTTGATTATCAGCTATTCCATTACACATAAATAAGGAGGTAGAGATTGCCTCTTGCTACAATTAATAAAAGTTTGGGTCTCATAGACTCCCAAGTAGTCTGGTTATAATCATAACAAATCCATCCTAAGATAATATACTAAAAGAGAAGAATTTTATACTTACTTGGAAGACTTAAAACTGACATGTGGCAATGTGTATTGGAAACGGAAACCACCTTGATAACATAATCTATAATGCCCCCTTACGAGTGCAATAAGAGACATTGCTTTTACCATTAAACTTAATAATTACTGATAAGAAGTTTGAAATAATCAACAATACTCGCAGAAATATCCGAGGAACACATGCATGTATTTTTTTTTCGATAAAGTAAAACTAAGAAACCAAAATTTAGAAACACAATATTATATTCAACAAAACATAATTCAAAAGAACATATCACAAATAGAACTGAGTCTCAAACAAATAAAAATGCAGAACATAACATATTAAATTTTGTTTAAGTTTAAATTCTTTTCATGACATGACTCTGTTTTCAATCCAACACTCCTTACACACACGCCTGACTTTGTCCTCCATCCTAGTCAACTTGTATCTTATCCTTATCTACAACATGATATAAAACTAAGGAAGCATAAGCTTAGTAAGTACACTTTCTTATCTCACAACATAAAACATTTCAAAAAAATAATTACATAATATCATAATCATAATCATAGTAGCACACGAGGCACAAGTTTATCTAGAACATATCTTTCATTTAAACTTCATATTAAAACATCATTCATTTTATCTTTATGGGCCCAAGCATTGCACCATAAACATAAACATCATAGGCGAGGTGTCATGAGAAGAATGAGGTAACTAGTTCCAAATCAAACATAACAAGTCCAACCTTCAGGACATCATAAACATAAACTTGAACATAGGGTGTGTAACACTTAATTAAGTGATACATATATATATAAGCTTTAACATTCCTCATCACTAAAACATCATTTAAACCTTTTTGTTGCAACAAGAGCTTTCATGAGAAAAAAATATGTAAAAACAAACTTAAAAATTATCATAAAACATGTTCTCAAAACTTTTTTGTAAACATTTATCATGTTGTAGGTGAGAATATACTTACTTGTCTTGCTTGCTTACTAAACCTTAACTTGGGTGATGTTGCCATAGTTCTCAGTGTGCTCGCCTTTTGGAGTGTTCATGCCATTGATTCATATAATACATAAAATTAATATTCCTCTTCATGACATCATGTAATACTATATTACATCATCATATATCATTCTTAACAAAACAAAGGATCTTTGAGTCACAAACATTCACTTAAAATCAAGAAACATAAAGATAAAAAACTTGACATTTAATGACTTAGAGAAATTAATCTCAACTTATAGGCATAATTAAAGTGCAAGAATTATTCCATAACATAGCTACCATATATAAACATCACTCAAATTTTCTTCTCTTGAAAATATTAATCCAAAATATCTTGTTCTAATTTTTAAAACATTCAAGTAAATCTGCCAATAATAAAAACTGCTTAACCTTTAAGGATTCATAACCCTATATCTTTCAATTCAGATGTAGTTAGAGTATGAAAATTTATAGGAATTGAGTTAACACACACACACACACACATATATATATATAATACCTAGATTTTTCTTTAGCCATACAAATTTTATTTGATAATTAAAATAAATCACATATTCAATACCATAAAATCAGTTAGCAAAGTCTAGGCAGTAAGCAATCCTCGTTAAAAGTTATATATTAAACTATTTTTGCCATAAAATAATTTATAAAAATTACTACATATAATAGACACATAAAATAATAACATATCCAAAATTTAGCTTCAAATAAATTCGGAGTAATTCAAAACATACGTTCGAATTCAGAGTTAATATTAACATTGGACATGCTAAACAACGAACATGTTCTATTCAAAATTTTTTATAAAATCAAATATATATGATATGCTTTTGAAATTTTTATGCGACATGATTAACATATAAATTAAAGTTGAAAAAATAATAAATCATGCAAAATATATTTAAAAATATGATTTATCATATCATGAATTACACAGAACATGTCAGGCAGACATGTATAACCATTGAGTACTTGTCAATGAATGAATTTTATCTTAAAACATAATAAAGATATGAAGCTAAAACTTTACAGACATTTAGTTAATATATCAACAATGATTTTTAATTTTTTTTTTTAGAATTAAAAGACGCTTTTGCCTCATAAAACATACTATATAAGGCACAAATACAAATTTGCCAACAATTAAAATTTTGTAAGCAGTGTTTGATTGAAAGCTCATAACTCTAAAAAAATATTTTGAACGAAAAATTATAAAAAATCTTAGACATTCATCACATACATATACACATCATATTCAAAAATCGCAACAAAATAAAATCATTTTATTTCAAAACGTTATCAGCTATCTTATCAACAAACCGAAAACCCTTTAATTCTCATATCACACTCCAACAATAAAACCTTATTCTTATGAAATTTCATGATATTATATGAACATTAATGTTGTTAACCATATAGTAACATTATTATAATTAAAGTAATAGATAAAATAATTTATTTTTCACACAAACATATATACATACACATTCATATTCATAAAAGAACAATTTTCTAACAAAGTTTCTTACAACAGATTATGGTATTAGAGCTATACATATATTATATATTATATTACAATATATATAACTATAAGTTAATATTATTATTTATATTATAATATATTTATATTATATTATATTATGTTATATATTATATTATATATTAAAGTATATATATAAATTATTACATTTAAACATAAACGTGGAGTAATGAAAAGAAAGAAAACGACGGATGTTACATGTACTACCTGAAGAATCCATGCTTGAAGGTCCTTTTCACACGAGATGGTTGAATGCGTTTGAGCGGTATATTGACACTCTTAGGCAGTTGTTAGAAATCGGAAATAACTAGAGGGTTATATTACTAAAGGATATGTTGTGGATAAAGCTTTGAGTTTTTGTTCCACATATTCCACATATTAAGTGGCAATGAAATAAGGTTTAATTGGCTAGAAAGAAACTAGATATCTAATAATTCATCTTGAAAACGGCAGTTGTCTATTTTTTAATCTCAATGTCATGAAGTTGGGAAGGTAGCAACTATGACACTAGACGAGGCCACAAGAAATAAATTAGAATGGTATATACTACAACTATTGTCCAAAAGTTGAAAAATACATCAAGTATGTTTCTTGCACGTAACCTATTCCTTCATAATGAATTTTAAGCCCTATTTGATGTGTATTAAACACGTTAACTTATGTACTTGTGTAGTGAGCACATGGGGGAACTACAAGCGACTAATCATCAAAACTTGAATAAAGTTCAAGAAAAATAGTTTCCCAAGTTGTTCTACAAGAAAATAGACACACTTAATATATTGCATTTCAGTATGCATATTCAACTTTTATAACCTGTATTTAATATTACGTTAATATTTTTCATTCAAATGGTCACAAAGTATAATCTGTTTCAAATTAACTCGCCGGAGGCCTTTAACCTAGTTTCGAATTTAGAAGTCTTATCTAAGTGGAATTGACTTCCAACTACCTACTATAAATAGAATACTTGTTCCTATTGTTATTTAGACTACTAAAGAAATTTAGAGAAAGTTTTCTAGTGAGAGAAACTCTGAAGCTCCTATAGAGCTATTGTTCAACATCTTGAATCTTGGCTCTTGTTTTTCTCTTGTGTGGTTGGAAGGACACATTGCCAAAGAGAAGAATTGAACAATGTGTGGCCACATGCACCCCAATCATGGAAAAGAGAATAGCAAAGAAGAATAGTTGGTTAAAGCTTTTCTAGATGTGATTCTCAGTAGCAGTTCTATGGAAGTTTTTCTTATTAGAACTGTGGTTCCAATTCTAAGAGGTATATAATATCTTTTATTAATTTATATATATAGCATGTCAAACTTATTATTTAGAAAAAGACTTTGATTTAAAATTTTTAAAATTCTATTGCGTATCGTTTTTTCCAATAGCTGGGTGCTTTATTCATTTTAAAATTGTTAAGTTGTCTACATCCTTGATGGCAAATGACTTGTCATGGTCATCAGAGTTGGAACTCCATGAGTAGAGATATTGATGTGTCGTCATTAGTGACGACATATTGGATCGAGACAAAAGATGAATTAATTTAATTAATAATTTTGTTTGAATAATCGATTTATTTTAGACAATTATATATGTTGCATCTCAATCGTGAAATGAATTAATAGGTCCGTATTCTTAACTTATGTCTCTTCATGTACAAAAAGGTGACATCTTAAATTAAATAAAGGTACACATACCAATATGTTATAGACATGACTTGTAAATGACGTAGACTTATTATTCATAGATATAGAATCTATAGCTCTTTTATATAGTTAATGATATCCTCTTATAGACATTATCTTAGAGCACTTAGCCATTTAGATACATTTATGTAACCAAATGGCTTACTATTTGTATTGGTTATAAATTATAAGTACTCTAATGGTAAGGTAATAGAACATGATATAAATATAGTTAGTAAGGAAAAACATAATTTCTCCCAAAGTCGATTATAGATATCCCATGTGATTATTGCACATCATTCTATGTCATTGATGAAAAACTTATTGGAGTTTTGTAATCTTGTATATATTTTAAGAGTACAGCTTTAAGCTTTTAATGGAGTAATTTTAGAGTTGATAATTGTAAAATGATCATGTCAAGAACATGTGATTTTATAATTACAAGAGCTTGATCTATATATGTCTATAGATCCCCTTTGTTAGTTTACACATTTTCATGAAATGATAATTGGTAACTTATGTTAATTCTACGATTGGCACAAATGGTTAGCTCAAAATAAATGTGTTGGATTATTTGCATCTATTTTATTTGATATGGAATTTTCCAATTGACTGTTTTAATTAGTAACTACTGCATTGGGTTATTTGAATTATAACTAGTCTCTATGAAAGATTCTACATTGAATAGAATAGAGAACTTTCTATTTTGGCTTGAACCAGTAGGCCAGTGTAAAGGTTCAGCCTACCAAAACATGTCAAACTAGTAGGCTGGCTATATGGACAGGTCATCCAGTGAGCGTAATTAAAGTTACACTTTTCGGCCTGAATTTATGGCCCAATTGTGAATTTAGAAACCCTATTTTAGTAGAATTGGCACCCTACTAGCCACTATAAATAGGAGGCTTATTTTTATTGTTAATTAGATTAAAAAGATCACTTAAGAAACTAAGAAAGAGATTTTTAGAAAGAGAAACTTTGAAACTCCCATAGATTATTATTCAACATCAATAACAATAATTTTAGATTTTCACTTGTGGTTGGAAGAAGAGATGTTATAAAGAGGATAATCGAATGACATGTGCCCACTCCTATTCTGGTCGTAGAAAATAGAATAGTAAAGAAGACTAGTAGATTAAGGCTTTTTTGGATGCAATTCTTGTGTAGCAATTTTGCAGAATTAATTATGCTAAAAGTGTGCTTACTAATTTACCAAGGTATGAAGGTATATGAATAATTTATGACATATAGCATGTCTAACTCGTTCTATGAAAAAGCATTTATTAAAAAAATTTATAATTCCCACGTATTTGTTTTCCAACAATGACACCTGTCATCTGCCACCTAGGTGATGTACAATCATACATCTGGATCATGGGGCAAACTCGTCTCATACTCAGTCCACATTAAATACTATAAATAGGAGCATTAACTCTAATCTAAAGGTAAGTGGACTCTTTTGCCAGCGCCCTTACCTTTCTCCATCTAGCTTACCTTGGTTAAATGCCTAACTTAAGCATTAGAGTACCCTTGATAGGAACCACACTAGTGTCCCCATTTGCTTCGAGGTGTTCCTTTCTTTTACAGAAACAATCGGGACAAGACACCTAAAGGCCGAGAAGATAGTATAATCACCATGTGCAGCCCTATGTGGTGTTCATTGGTTTAAGAGCTTGAACATTTGGTACTAAAAGAAGGGTGTAACACCCTCTTATAGACGTCACAGATATTGTTAGTTTAACCTTGTTATCATTATTTTAAGGTAAACTATTTAAAATAGAGTACAATTTAATAAACTTATCCTAGAAATCCATGCATTCATTTTTTTATTACTTTGAAACTAAATATATACACATATATATATATATATTAAATAATCTACCAATACCAAAATATCAAAACCAAAATTTAAATAAAACTTAAGGCAATCGTTCAAATCTACTTTTTCAGTTCGGCAGGCTGAACTTCAAACACCGGCAGTCTGAACATGACCAGTAGTTAGAACTTCAGCCATCGGCAGGCCGTCTGAGGCTCTACAAAATCAAAGTTTTAAAACACCTAGATTAGCAAGCCGTTATAGGGTAATCGGTAGTCTGATACTAACATCGACAGTTTGACCAATAATGATTGGTAGGCCGATCTATTGCAAACTTTAAACAAGTCTTAAAACAATATAGTGTGGAAATTAACATACAAATAATAAAACCATTGTTTATTATCTTAAAATATTTTCTTGGCGTTCTTCTGTTTTCCAATCCATCGTTCCTTGCATACACGCCCGTCATCATTCTCCACCTATTCTATAGCTCTTTTACCTTTGTCTACAACATGATATAAAACTTGTAAGTAAAAGCTTAGTAAGTACACATTCCTATCCATAACATAAAACATTTCATAAAATCATAATGTAACACCATATTCATAAACATCATCATCATAGTAGTGCACTTGGCATAAGTTCATATATAGCATATCTTTCATTAAAACTTCCATATTAAAACATCGTTCATTTTATCTTTAGGGGCCTAAGTGTTGCACTATCAAAATCATCATAGGTGTGTTGTCATGAGAGGAGTGGGGTAGCTAATCTCAAACCAAACATGACAAGTCCAACTTTTGGACAACATCATAAACATAACATAGGGTGTGCAATACTTAATTAGGTGATACATATATATGTACTCTTAAATTTTGACATACATCATCATCAAAACATGCATTAAATCTTCTTGTAACATCAAAAGCTTTCATGATAAAACCTTATATAAAAGCATCATAGAAATCATCATAAAATATACTTTCAAACTTTTCATAAACTTTATCATGTTGTATATGAGATGTACTTACTTGACTTGCTTACTAAACCTTAATTTTAGATTATGTAGCCGCGGTCTCGATGTACTCACCCCTTAGAGTGTTCATGTCATTCATTCATATACACATAAAATTAATATTCATCTTTATAAAATCATCTAATACCATAACATATCATTCACACTTTCATCTCAAGAAATACAAATACAAAAATACATTTCACTATCTTTTAAAACATTCAAACAAAACTATAATAGAAAAACCTGCCTGAGCATTAAGAATTCACAACTCAATGATTCACAATTCACATACAATTAAAGAATGAAACTTTGCAGGGGTAATGCTAACATATATATACATTACTTTGCTTTTTATTTAGTCATAAAAATTCAATTTGACAATTAAAACAAGTCACATATATCACAACATGAAATCTACCAGAATAATCAAAATAGTAATTAGCCCTAAATTAAATCTATGTAATAAATTATCGATACCATAAAATAATTTAATAAATATCCTAAATATAATAGACACATAAAACAACAACATATCAAAAATTTAGCTTCAAAAAATTTGAAACAATTCAAAACATGCATTTGAACTCAGGGGTAAAATTAACTTTAAATACATAAGGTATTGAACACCATTCGATCATCATTATAAAATAAATAAAATAAAATTACTTTGACTCTAAAATTTTTATGATAATTTACAAACATATAAATGCAATAACATAAAAAGTTTCATTGTTAAATAAATTCATTTAGTGATAATAAAAAGTCACATAATCAGGATGTTTAGAATTTACAAGTCTAACAGCAATAAAAACCTAACTAACAAAAATTTCAATAGCTCCTAAACTACTCATAGAAAAACTATGAAACTTTCCTGATCATAACCTAACATATAGATGAATATTTATACAAAATTTCATACAATTCATAATTCATTTGCCCTTAGAACACAGACTGCATTTTTGTAAAACCTAACCGATCAGCAATAGTTTGATCATGGGAGGTAGAGAATAAAAAAAATTTAATATCTTAGCATAGAAAATTCCAAATAATGTGAAACTTTGAGGAACATTACTTAGCATATACATAAACATCGTACTAAAATTTCATAGAAATTAGACACTTATAGACAGAGTTATAGGAAACGAAATTACAAAAAAAAAAACAATTATAGAAATAAGCATGGAATGCATTCTTACCTCAATATGGAACTTCTCTAATTTCTTTAAATTTGGCTAAAAGAAAGCTTGATATCTCTTCCAAGCCTTTGTAGCAAAATAATGGAGAGAAGAAGAAGAAGAGGACGTGGGAGAAAGGGAGAGAAACTAAGAGAGGTTTTTCTTTTTTTTTTTTTTTTTTGGAAGAAGAAGAATAAAATATATGTCAAAGAAGAAATTGATATGATGAGGTAGGTCAACAATCTCTATAATAGCAGCTGAATTTTTTTTTTATGATGGAGTGATTCGTGCAAGGTGGAAAGGAATTTGGAAAGTAGTCAATGATTTGCTCCACTTGCCTAATTTCATTTGTCAAAATAGGAAACCTTATCATGAAAATCCAATTGTCATAAAAAGTCAAATACTTCCTCACATGAAATAAGGAGAGAATAACTATAGGCCAATCAGACAAGAAATTACAACCCATTAATTTATAATCATCAATGCTACATATTTTTTGAAGATTTTCTACTGATTGCTCGCCAATAGCCACAGCTTGTCGACTACCAGGATCGGCTTATCGAAGTTATGAGATTTGGCCTATAGATGAAATCCATTGGCCTGCCATTCTAGAAAAATAATTCAGCCTGCTAAACTTTAAAATTTAGCCTACTGAAGTACCACATAAAAAATTTAAAAACTAAACATTAAATATTTATCATATAGACATTATAAATGACATGAACATTTTAAGCACATCAATTCCACGTGACCGTCACCTGTCATAATTCTCAAATAAATGGTCACTAATATTATTTCATAAAGAAATTACATAATGTCGTTAATTATCTAACATTAACTATTACATGAAAAATGGTAAGTATTACAATTCTCCCCATCTTATAAGAGTTTCGTCCTCAAAATTTAGAACAATTGTAGATACATGGTTCTCATATCATCTTCACGTTCCCACATAGCTTCTTGCACTTGGTGATTTCTCCATAAAACCTTAACCAAAGGAATTTCTTTATTCCTCAAGATTTTAGTCTTTTGATCTAAAATCTCAAATAGCTTTTCTTCATAACTGAGGTCTTCTCGTATTTCAACCACCTGTGGCTTGATCATGTGTGTAGGATCCGTGACATACTTTTTGAGCATTGAAACTCAAAACACATCGTGAATTGACGACATCTTAGATGGCAAACTCAACTGATAAGCTACCTTGCCGATCCGCTTCACTATTTCATAAGGTCCGATAAACCTTAGGATCAACTTGCCTTGCTTTTCGAACCTCATAACTCCTTTCATAGGTGCAACTTTTAGGAACACAAAATCACCTACAGTGAATTCCAAAGGCCTTCTTCTTTTATCAGCATAGCACTTTTGTCGGCTTTGAGTAGTCTCTATTTTCTTTTATATCAACTTTGTCATCTCAAAAGTCTCATTGAAAAAATCAGTCTTTTCTCCGTAAACACTTTCCATCATCTTCTTCTCACCAGCTTCATGCCAACATTTAGGCGACCTACATATCCACCCATATAAGGCCTCATAAGGTGCCATACCAATCGTCGCCTAAGTTGGGCTAAGCTATAGGCCCTAAGCATATCCTCTAAAATCAAAATTTGTTCTTTCCATTTGACCATTAGTCTGAGAATGAAAAGCTGTACTGAAGTGCAACTTAGTTCCCATCGCAATCTGTACACTTTTCCAAAATTTGGACGTGAACCTGCCATCGTGATCAAAGATTATAGACTTAGGAATTCCATGAAGTTGCACTATTTCCTTAACATAAAGTTTTGCTAATCGCTACATAGAGTTAGTGATCTTAGTGGGAATGAAATGCACCATCTTTGTCAATTGGTCGACAACAACCTAGATGGCATCAAATCCATCCATAGTTCTAGGCAAACTGGTAATCAAATCCATCACAATTTCTTCCCATTTCTATTCTGGTATCTAAATTGACTGCAAATCACCGCCAGGTGTTTGGTGTTTAGCTTTCACTTGCTAACATTTCAAACATTTCGTTACATAATTGGCAACATCACATTTCATAATTGGGTTCAAATTCGAAGCCAAAGGAGTCTAAGTTTGGAACCACAACACCTTTGTTTGGAATTCCTAATGCATCTCCCAAGGTTTGTAGATCCAACATAATTGTTTACCCTTTTCAGCTCATATGAGAGGGTTGGTTTTGAGGGTTAACATTTTATTGAACATAAAAAGTTCTAACCATTATAGGATAAATCCACACTCTAGTTTTGACCATATTGAGCAAACTTAACCTTTCAAATAATCTTCTTAAATGTAATGAACTTAAATCTTCAAATAACACAATTCTACCATCAATGATTTGTTAAACATGTATGCTCTAAGGAATAAAAATGTAATATGTTTTTAAGATATTTTTATCAATAAAGAATATATTTATTATTTATATACCAAATCTTGTCCTCTTTACGTTCATATTTGTTTAATGTATGTTAAGCAAACAATAATCTGAGACTGTCAGTCTAAACCTTTAAGAAATGGGCATATGATGGACAGATTATGCGAAAGAAACGATTCTTAAGGTGACGGTTTAAATCATAAGATCTACAGTCGAGGGAATAAAGTTAAGCGCTTTATTTATGCAAAGATTATTATGTTGTCTATATCTCTATTGGGAGATGGTCTGTCTTAGCCATTAGAGGTGGACTCCATGAATAGAAACATTGGCACATTGTTATAGGTGACGATGTGTTGGATTGGAACATAAAGTGAATTGATTTAGATTAATAATTCTGTCTTGGCGAATTGATTCACTTTAGACAATTATTTGTATTGTATCTTAATCTTGACATGAATAGTGGGCCTATTGTCTTAACTTATGTCTTTTGATGTACCAAAGGATGACACCCACTTTTTAATAGTGGTATGCATACCGGTACGTTGGAGGCATGACTCTTGATTGCGTAGACTATTCATAGATATGGAATCCATAGCTCCTCTTTAGGAGTAGTGATATCCTCTTATATGCGTTATCCAGTAATTGAAAAACTAGAGCACTCAATCATTTGGATACATAAGTGTAACTGAATGGTATACTGTCTTTGGATGGTAAGTTTTTTGATGGTGAGATAATAGAACGTAAGATAAAAATAATCAAGAAGGTAAGACAGAACTTGTCCTTAAGCCGATCATAGATAATCCTATGGGGATATGAGACACTGTGATATGTCATGGAGACTTAACTATACGGGCTTCGTAATTCTATATAGTTCGAGAGTGCAGCTCCAAGCTTTTAGTAGAGTAGCGTTGGAGTTGATAATTATGATATGTATATCTAGGATATTGGGTTTCATAATTATCAGGAGCTTGAACTATATAGGTCCATCAGGTCCCCTTTGCTAGCTCACAAAATCCTGTAACGATACGGTGTGCTTTTTCAATAATTGGTGATTTATGTAAGATTTATTAGATTGGTTGAAATTTGAAAGAATCAAATAATTCATGTATGTTTATCGGTTAAATTAATTTTGTGACAAAATTAATTTAAGATAAACTTGTTGAATTATTAGGATCTGATAATTTTTGTTTGTTTATCAGTTGATTTAATTTTGAATAAATTAAATCATGATAAACTTGTAGAATTATTAGGAATTCATTTATTTTCCTAGAGATTATCTAGATAAAGTTGTTTTAATTAGATAACTTTTCTATTGGGTGATTTGAATTAAAACTAAGACTTTATCTTATAGAATCTTGGATGAAAAATAAAAGATTCGTTGAGATTTTTTATCAATAGTTTGGCATGCCGATCTTTAAGTTTAGCTTGCCGATGGGGCAAGTTCGGCCTGCCTATGTGCAAAAAAAAGATCACGCAAATTTCATCAGATATTAATCCAAATTTGATTCTGATTCAAATTTTTAAGACCTTATTTGATAAGGATTGACCATAGACCCAACCTCTGTAAATAAAGAGTGAGTCTCATAATTTATTTAGATCAATTGAGAGATTAAGAGTGATACTCTACTAGTAAGAATCTGAAACTCCTTGAGAGCTCTTGTTCACAAATCACAAATACTAGCTTTGGGTTCTCTCAATTGGTTGGAAGGAGAGTCATCTGGTGGAAGAGTTGTATGTGTGAGCCCACACTCACTCTGATCGTGGATGGAGAATAACAAAAAAGGCCAGTTGGTTAAGGTCCTTCTAGAACGTTACTTCTCTATACCAATTGAGGAAGCTTTTCGACATACACAAGGTTAGTAAGATCTACTTAATTTATGCACATAGTATGCCAAACTTATGTTTTAGAAAATACTCTGATAACTATTTTTCCAACATGATGTTCTTCATAACATCAAATTGTTCATAGTTTTTAACACTAGTGGCAGCCAAAATATTAGGATCATGGATTACCTTAGATTAGAATTAGTTTTTGCCATTGGTAGCGATTCGTTTTCATCTATTTCTTGATGATTCACCTCCTAAACCCGTTGGAACCAAAATACCCACAAAAATTTGGAATAAAGAATGCCAAACTAAAGAAAATGGAATATGGAGTAGCAAATATATTATAGGCTCGGATTATGAAGGATAAGTGAAGTTTTGGAAGATCATTGATCAGTAAGAACTCAAGAAATTTGAGTGGAGGATTGACGAATTGCAATAGGGAGTGTCTAGGGACAATTTTTGCATGTTAGGGTTGTGAAACGGAGTGAAAATGACTAGAAAATAGGTGTTTTACACCTTTTAAAATATGTCAGGTTGGGTCCAAAGCTAGACCTTCCAATGGGCTGATCAACTGGGGATGTATATCTCGGTCAACTAGGGTGGTGAAATAGCTCCCCCCCTCTATATCTCGGTCAACTAGGGTGGTAAAATAGCTCCCTCCCTCTTGAGTTGTTCTTCATTCTTTTTTATTTAAATAATTATAAAACAAAAATAAATATATTTCAATAATAAAAACAAAGATAATTTAAAAACAAAAACAAAAGAAAAATAAATTAACAAAACATGTCACAACTTCATATATACTAAAATTGAATTAAAATAAATTAAATGAAAAAAACTAAAACAAAGCATAAACAAGTTATATAAAACAAAGTTCAATTCAAACCAAAATATATCAAAAAAACTCAAATATGAAAAACAAAATAAGCTACAAATTCAAGATAATTGAGCACTCATAGAAATACCAATTTGCACATGCATGTGTAAAGATCGACTAATGGAATCAAGAGTATGCATAATGGACATATCAAATATTCAAGTTCAAATCCAATGCTTCTAAAATGGCAAGACCTCTTACAAGATAAGAAAATTTTTAAGTGCAAGAGATTTAGTGAATATCTCTACAAGTTGACTATCGATGCTTATGAATTCATGTAATGTCTCCTTTTTGCACATAATCATACAAGAAAGCTATCTAATTTCTATATATTTGATGCGTGAGTGTAGGACCAAGATTTTGGATAAGTTGATACCACTCCTTTTATTACTCATAACAAGCACGTGATCAAAAATTAGACCTAGGTCCAAAAGTGTTTATTTCATCTAGTGATATTGTGAACAACATCTAGCCACCAATATATATTTGGCTTCCATAGTTGATAGCTCAACCAAATTTTGTTACCAAGACACTAGTGAAAAACCTCAAAAGTGACAAGTGGCCACTATGTGTGTACCTTTAGGACACTATAATTCCAAATTCTTAGTCCCACTAAGATGTCTAAAAATATTTTTAATAACACTAAGATAAGACTCTTTAGGATTTTCCTAGAATCTAGTACACAAACCTACAGTAAACATAACATCTGGCCTACTTGCTGTCAAATATAAGAATGATCCAATCATACCTCTATACTTGGTAACATCATCCACCTTGTCACTTTCATTTTTATCCAATTTAATAGATGAGCTCACTAGAATCGTCATTAGCTTTAGATCTTCTATTTCAAATCTTGTGACGAGATCTCTTACATACTTGGCTTGATTGATGAAAATGCCATCTTTGATTTATTTGATTTGAAGGTCAAGAAAAAAGTTGCCCTCTCCCATAATGCTCATCTTAAATTTATTATACATACTCTTTGAAACTCTTCACATAAAGAAACCTTTGTGGAATTAAAAATTATATCATCAAAATAAATTTGAACGATACCATATTGTCACCCTTATTTTTTTATGAAAATAGTAGTATCCATTTTTCTTATAGGAAAACCATAACAAAAATCTACTAAAGTCTATCATATCAAGCTCCAGGGGCTTGCTGCAAACCGTATAAAGCCTTTTTCAATTTAAAAGCGTGATCTAGATACTTATGGCTTTGAAATCTAAGTGGTTGTTTTCATTAATTTCTACTAAAATGTATCCATTTAAGAATGTGTTTTTGACATCTATTTGATAAAGGATAAGCCCTTTATGGCAAGCAAAAGCAAGCAACATTCTAATGGATTCTAAAGGCAATTGATGCAAAAATTTCTTTAAACCCTTTGTGGCAAGCAAAAGCAAGCAACATTTTAATGGATTCTAAAATGCAACCGGTGTAAAAATTTCTTCAAAATTAATTGCTTCTTCTTGATTGAAACTTTAGGCGACTTATCTAGCATTGTTTCTCACAATTACACCATGCTTATCTTTTTGGTTCCTAAGAACCTATTTGGTACCAATCACATATTAGAACTATGTCTAAAATCTAATTCTCATACATCACTTTTTTCATATTAATATAGCTCTTCTTCCATTGCTAAATTTCAAAACTCATCATTTTCAGCATCTTTAAAACTTTTTGGTTCAAATTGAGAAAAAAAACAAAATTAGTGCAAATATTTTTAAGCGATTACATTACCAATTATGACCTTCTTAGGATGATAAGGGTGATACCTGTATTCCTTTGGTAGTTTATAGGATGAGCTTTCCATGTTTGAATCTTGAAATTGTTGCAATTGTTACCCTTGTGGTGTTGTACTTTTTGAAGATTGTAAATCTTCTTGAAGTTCCTTTTCTTTTTTATCAATCTTTAAGTTCCTTATTTGATGCTTCAAAACCTAAGTCATCATCTTCTACACTTTTCTCCACAAAAACGTTAGTTTCATCGAACTCATCATGCATAGACTCTTCTGCTACTAGGGTTATCTTGTCAAACATCCTATAAGCTTTTCTTGAGCATGAATATTCAAGAAAAATCTCAACATCATACTTTACATCAAACTTTTCTAAATTGTTTTTGGTACTAACATTAGCCAAAAAAATGAATATTCTATGTTGGGCTTTCTATAGTGCCAAATTTCATAGGGAGTTTTGTCAAGTGTAGGCCTAAATAGAACCCTATTTATGACATAACATGCCATATTAATAGCTGCAGTCCAAAAATAATTTTTGCAAACCATTTTCATTCAACATTGACCTAACCATTTCTTGCAAAACTCTATTTTCTCTCAAAACAATACCATTTTATTTAAGGGTTCTTCATGCCAAAAAGTTACGTTTAAAACCTTTTTCATTGCAAAATAGTTCAAAAAGCGTCATTATCAAATTTGCCACTATGACCATTTCTAATTGAGGTAATCATATAGCCTTGTTCATTTTGAACTCTCTTGTAAAAATAGGAAAACCATTTTCAATGCCTCATCCTTATTTGCCAAAAATGAAACCTAAGTAAATCTTGAAAAATTATCCACAATCATAAAAGTATAGTGTTTAACATCAAGACTAGTAGTCTTAGAAGGACAAAATAAATCCATATCACTACAAGAAAATATTGATTACACGACCTTTATTTCACAATCGTTTCTCAAAAACCGTCATGGAAAGGGCAAAAATGCACGGCAAGTTACGCCCGTGAAAACGAAGACCGTCGTGGGAAGGTGGGAAGATACCACGACGGTTTTCTGAAAAAACCGTCGTGGAATACTAGAGATACCACGATGGTTTCTCGAGAAAACTGTCGTGGTAGATTGGAGCTACCACGACGGTTTTTTCAAAAAACCGTCGTGGTATCTTCGAGAGATACCACAAAAAACCGTGTTGGAATATTAGAGCTACCACGACAGTTTCTACCACGACGGTTGGTAGATTGGAGCTACCACGACGGTTTTCTCCAAAAACCGTTGTGGTAGCTCCGTGGTATCTTCCACGACGGTTTTTTTAGAAAACTGTCGTGGTAGCTTCATTTAAACCCCTTCCTATCCTCGGCATTCAGACAGTACATTTCAGAAACACACTTTACAAATACAAACACAGACCCTTCTGAATCAATCGCCACCGTCTCTCTACGCCTCCACACTCCTTAATCTCAGCCCAAATTGTAAGTTTTTTTTTGTAGAAAGTGAGAAATAGTTGTTGATTGTGTTGTATAATTAATCCAAAATTGATAAATAGTTGTTGATTTTTTTCTTTATTCCGTGAAGTTGATAAATAGTTGTTCATTTTGTTGTTTATTCCGTGAAGTTTGTATTGTGGATCATGGGTATGATTTTGTCATTTTATAATGAGTATGTGTAACTTGTTTAATTTATGATGGCCGGGTGATGTTTTTTTATGATTAATTAATATATGTAGGCGTAGGTATATATATAAATTGTGAAATTAATTTTAATTGAATAATTGCTATTTATTATTTTGATTTAGGAATTGCAAAATGGATAGGAAATGGATGTGGGATTTTCGATTGTCTAAAGAGTATGTGAATGGTGTGGAAGAGTTCTTGGATTTTGCCAAAAGTCATGCAAAT
>CAMOHE010053846.1:0-10568 GCA_946598075.1 Artocarpus hirsutus
AAAGGTATGGACATTCTTTTTGAAGCAGAAGAATGATGTTTTTGCTACGTTTAAAAATTGGAAGACCTTGGTAGAAAAGCAGACCGGTAAGCCAGTTAAACGTCTCCGCACTGATAATGGCTTGGAGTTTTGTTCAAATGAATTTAATGTCTTCTGTAAGTCAGAAGGAATTATGAGGGATTTAACAGTCCGACGTACTCCACAGCAAAATGGCGTGGCAAAGCGAATGAATAGAACATTGATGGAGAAAGTACGTTGCATTCTCTCCAATGCTGGGCTACCTAAGTCATTTTGGGCTGAAGCCGCTTCTACAGCTTCCTACTTGGTGAATCGTTCTCCTTCCACTACTATTGACAAGAAGACTCCACAGGAGGTATGGTCGGGTAAACCTGCAGATTACTCTAATTTAAGAATTTTTGGTTGTCCTGCTTATGCTCATGTCGATAATGGTAAATTGGAGCCTAGAGCTATGAAGTGTGTGTTTCTTGGTTATAAGCCTGGAGTTAAAGGTTATAAGTTATGGTGTCTAGAAACCAAGAAGGTGATTATTAGTAGAGATGTTGTGTTTGATGAGACTACCATGCTACGTGGGACATCTAGTACCGGATCTAGTGATGTTGATCAGGAGAGATCAAGCAGACAGGTGGAGTTTCAGATTGAGACAGGCACATCATCCGATTCTACTCCACAGTCAAATTCTGGGAGTCATGGAGATGTTGTTTCCCCATCACAGGCACCGAGACCACCGCAGTATTCCATTGCCAAGGATAGACCTAGAAGAGATGTTAGGCCTCCAAAGAGGTTTGCTGAGGCCGACTTGGTAGCTTATGCTTTGTCAGTGGCAGAAGGTATTGATTGCAATGAAGAACCTTCCAATTATTCAGAGGCGGTTAGTTGTAATGACTCAGGGAGATGGATGATTGCTATGCAGGAGGAGATGGAATCTCTTCATAAGAATGGCACTTGGAATTTGGTGAAGTTGCCTAAAGATAAGAAAGTTGTTCGCTGCAAGTGGTTGTTTAAAAGAAAAGATGGTATGCCAGGAGTTGAAGAAGCCAGATACAAGGCCAGACTAGTTGCAAAAGGTTATAGTCAGGTTCCCGGCGTAGACTTCACAGATGTGTTCTCTCCAGTTGTGAAGCATAGTTCGATTCGAGCTTTGCTTGGTATTGTGGCCATGCAGGATCTTGAGCTTGAGCAGTTAGATGTGAAGACTGCATTCTTGCATGGGGAGCTCGAGGAGGATATCTACATGCAGCAGCCAGAGGGCTTTGTAGTTGTAGGTAAGGAGGACCATGTGTGTTTGTTGAAAAAGTCTCTCTACGGCCTGAAACAGTCTCCCAGGCAATGGTATAAGAGGTTTGACTCATTTATGATCTCTCATGAGTTTAAGAGAAGTGACTATGACAGTTGTGTCTACATAAAGAAGAACCGTGATGGGTCTTATGTCTATTTGCTCTTATATGTTGATGATATGTTGATTGCTGCCAGAGATAAGGAAGAAATCAAGAAGGTGAAGGCTCAACTCAGTAAGGAGTTTGAGATGAAAAATTTGGGGGCTGCAAAGAAGATTCTTGGCATGGAGATTCTAAGAGATAGAAAGGCAGGCAGGTTATATTTGAGTCAAGAAGGGTACATTGAGAAAGTTTTGCAAAGATTCAATATGCATAGTGCTAAACCTGTGAGCACTCCATTAGCTGCGCATTTCAGACTTTCTTCCGCTTTGTCTCCACAATCAGACGATGAGATTGAGTATATGTCTCGAGTTCCATATTCTAGTGCAGTGGGATCACTCATGTATGCTATGGTATGTTCTCGCCCAGATTTATCATATGCAGTGAGTACAGTTAATAGATACTTGGCTAATCCTGGAAAAGAACATTGGAAAGCAGTTCAGTGGATACTCAGGTACTTGCGTGGTACTACTGATACTGGTTTGCAGTTTGGAAGGACTAGAGATGGAGTTATTGGATATGTTGATTCTAATTTTGCTGGAGATCTTGATAAGAGGAGATCGCTTACAGGATATGTGTTTACCATTGGTGGCTGTGCTATTAGCTGGAAGGCTACTTTGCAGACTACAGTGGCTTTGTCTACTACTGAGGCAGAATATATGGTGATCACTGAAGCTTGTAAGGAAGCTATTTGGTTGAAAGGGCTATTTGGTGAGCTCAGTGAAGACTTGCAGATTACTACAGTGTTTTGTGATAGTTAGAGTGCTATTTTTCTTACTAAAGATCAGATGTTTCATGAGAGAACTAAGCACATCGATGTTCGTTATCACTTTGTTCGTGAGGTTATCGCTCGTGGTGATATTGTTGTGAGCAAGATAAGTACCCATGATAATCCTGCTGATATGATGACTAAGACGTTATCCACATCCAAGTTTGAGCATTGCTTGGACTTGGTTTGTGTTTGCTGTTGAAGTTTGCCCTTAGGGGCGTTTTTGTGGAAGAGGTGAAGACAGCTCGTAGAAGATTTGTTCCTTGAAGTGGAATTCGTGTCAAGGTGGAGATTGTTAGAGTATGGTGACCCAAATTAAGTTTGACCCGACCCGAAAGCTTGCGGTGCGACAAATTGTGGTGAAAAACAAAATGGGATTTTTCATGAGATCTGTGGTGGTAGCGGAGGGATCGGGCCGATAGGCCCGATCCCGTAGCCCACCACTGATCTCGCCGGGGGTGCGGAGGCTCCGCCCCCGCAGTACGGACTGTCATTATTGAGCCGTTTAGTTTATATTTTTGGCCCATAGGATTTTGCCTATACCTATTTATATGATGTATTGCGTTAGGGTTTGTTTTTATCGATTTTCGAGCCTCCCTAGCGCCTTTACTGTAATCTTTTCGAGTTTAGTGATTTTCTTTTCCTTTGCCCGTGGTTTTTTTTCCCGTTTTGGGTTTCCACGTAAATTCTGTGTGTTCTTGTTCTTTGTTTTTATCGCATTAATTTTGCAACAGTTCCGATTCGCCTTGGCTCGAGAGGTCGAACGGTTTTGACGAATTTTTGTTATATATGTGGACTAGTTGGCCACTGCATGTATGATTGCCGAGATACTTCGGGGGATGAGATTATTGCTTCTAAACAGTTTCCTTGCAAATCCTGACTGGTCGGATATTCACCGTCTTTTGATCCATAGAAAGGTAGAAGCCACAGGAGTGGAAGTGGATGGAGAACTACGGCGAATCAAGCAGGAACCTCCTCCGATCAATGGCGATGGTGATGGGAAGTGATAGTGCCAGTTGGGATTTCTAACCACTTCTCCAGACCACACAGTGATTTGTTCTCTAGCAAGGCGCGAATTTCGTGAGGTAATTTTCAAAATTCAACCTTTAAAATTCCTAACCCCATTTATGTTCCAAATATGGGGACAATGGCCTAAGACAATGGGGACTTCATGTGATTTAAATGGGACAGCTGTTGAAAGCATATTAAAAGAAAAGACTTTCTGGCATAAGTCTCATAATTCAAAAGAAAAAACTTTCTTGTCTGCTATGGATTTTAATTCCCCTATAGTAATTCTGGAGAATAGAGCTGGCGAATCTGTGTTGAACCCCTCAAATATGGACGAAGATTTTAAAGGGCCACACAAGAAAGTCCCACGTGAATTTTTTAAGTTATGCACGTGATATAATTCCCCCACGTAGTGAAAAGTCTCCTACTGTGTCTTCCAAAAAGACTCAATTAGAAATGAACATCCAAAAGAAGACGAGCGTGCATGGGGTGCATGAGGCAAAGCAGTACGAGGAAGGCTTCCGTTTCTCAGCTACCGGCGGGAAGGTCGAAGTAATGGAAGGTGGAGGCAAAGTAAGGGTCAATTAAAGTGTGAGGAGGGTGGGTTCAAAATCAGAGATTCATTGAAGAATGAGGATGTGACTAACATTGTGAAAAGGAAGATTGACGATGTTTCTACCTACAACGATATCGATAGGAAGAAGGTGGTTCTTGGGGACATTTCTAACATGACATTATCGGCGGTGGTTTCACAACAACCCCGGTGGGACCACTGAATCTTTTAGCATGGAATGCACCTGGTCTGGGGAATCCGCGTGTGTTCGATAAACTCCGGATGCTTATCCGGGGTTTCTACCCTAGTTTGGTCTTCATTTCGGAGACTAAACTTCGAGGACGGGAAGTGGAGAATTTACAGGAAGCTCTAAGTTTCAGTGGAAGTTTTCATGTAGATTCTGTCGAAAGGAGCAGGGGTCTAATTCTACGATGGAGAAAAGACTGGGAAGTTGAGGTAAATAGTTATGTCAGATTTCAAATAGATTCATTCAGTAACCCTTCGGATGGTGCGAGTTGGCGTTGTACTGGTTTCTATGGTCAAGCAGAGAAGGCTCAAAGGCATCATTCATGAGAGTTGTTGCGACGGCTTAGATCTTCGTACACTCTCCCATGGATGGTTTCCGGCGACTTCAACAAGATATTTTATGTCAGAAAAGTAGGGAGGGGGTGACAGGGCTCATGGTGATATGAGCAAGTTTGTAGAAGCGGCTGACAATTGTGGGTTGCTAGACTTGGGGTTTAGAGGGGCTCCTTATACTTGGAACAATCGCCAAGATTCTAATGATAATATTCAAGAACGGCTTGATCGGGTTCTTGTTGATGTTGAATGGAAAGCATTGTTTTCGGGGGCCCGTGTTCTCCATCGAGATTTTTATGGTTCGGATCATCACGCTTTGCAGATCGCCCTTGATTTTGGAATGGTTGATTCAGGTGGTAGAGGAAGAGGTATCAGATTTTCTTTTGAACCACTTTGGCTTTCTAATATACACTTTAAAAATGTCATGTCGAAAGCTTGGTTTAATGGGTTCAGTAGTGGTGATGGGAGTTATTCTTGGAGAAATCACAAAGATGTTCTGCGACTCTTCAACCAAAGAAAATTGCTTCGCCACAGCGGGAGTTGGAGGAATTGAATAATGTAGCTGACCGGGGCACTAATTGGAGAAAAATTTTGGAGGTTAAGAGAGAACTTGATAGTTTACTCTCTCTGGAAGAGTATTATTATTAGAAGCAGAGGGCACGCTTCGATTGGCTTAAGAGTGGTGATCGGAATACAAGATCTTTCCATTCAAAAGCATCTCGACGTAGGGACAAGAACATTATCAAAGGACTGGAGAATGGTCAAGGGGATGGGTTACAAAAAAAGAAGAGATGATGGGGGTGATTGAAGACTATTTCACCAACATCTTCTCTACGACTTTTCCAGATGGTGCCCATATAGCAAAAGTACTACAAGGGATGGAAAGGCGGGTGTCGACGGCCATGATTCTCCCTTCACACCCGCGGATGTCAAAAATGCAGTGTTCGGGGATGCCTGCATGGAAGGCGCCCGGGCCCAATGGTTTTCATGTATGTAAAATACCAAGAAAACTGGGCGCTAGTGGGTCGTGAGGCAACGGAGGTTTGTTTACAAATCTTAAACGGACACCAATCTATTAAATCGTTGAACGAAACTTATGTGGTTCTTATTCCGAAAATCAAATCACCAAGAAAAGTTTCCGATTTTTGACCCATTAGCTTATGCAATGTGATTTACAAAATTGTCATGAAATCTTTAGCTAGTCGGTTGAAAATCCTACTTACCTTTGATTATTTTAGATGAACAGAGTGCATTTGTCCCAGAACGGCTTATAACAGATAAAATTATCGTTGCTTTTGAGAAAATCCATAGTATCCAAAGGAAGAAGGGATCCATGGCTCTCAAGCTAGATGTGAGCAAGGCATATGACAGGTGGAGTGGCAATTTCTACGTGCAATGATCGAGAGGCTGGGTTTTTGGGAAAAATAGATTAATACAGTTGTAGACTGTATTGAAACGGCACAAGTCTCTTTCCTTCTCAATGGGGGCCGGAATTGTTAGTGTTTCTAATGCGTTACAAGGCTGCCCACTGTCTCCGCACTTGTTTCTGTTGTGTGCAGAGGGTTTTGGCTCTTTACTTCGAAATGCAGAACGAGAACAAAAACTGGTTGGTATCCAATGCGCTAGATAAGCACCCAGACTGACCCATCTATTTTTTGCAGATGATAGTGTAATTTTCTGTCGTGCTGACGAGAGAAATTTCCAAGCAATCAAAGGGGTCCTGGAGAAATATGAGAGGGCTTCGGCTCAGCAAGTTATCCTAAAAAAGACGGCTGTGAGTTTTAGTCCCAATATGGATGACAGGAAAAAATTTATTGTTTTGAACTCCCTGGGACGTGATGAAAATGCATAACATGATTTTTACCTTGGTTTACTAGCTTTTGTGGGTAGAAATAAACGAAGGTTGTTTAATAACAGACAGGAGATAGTTTGGAAGAAATTACAATTGTGGAAGGGTAAAATGCTTTCAGTGGGTGGTAAGGAAATTTTGATTAAGGTAGTGGCCTAAGCTACCTCCACTTACGCTATGAGTGTGTTTAAATTACCAACCACTTATGTGATGATCTCCAATCTCTCATTGCCCGGTTTTGGTTGGGCGGAGGTGGTGATGATAAGAAAATTCATTCGCTCTGATGGGAAGTTCTTTGCCGCCCAAAAGGAGAGGGTGGAATGAGTTTTCACGACATGTCAGCTTTTAATTAGGATTTATTAGGTAAACAAGGGTGGTGGTTACTCCTCTACCTCAATTCTCCAGTGGCTAGAGTTCTTAAAGCCAAATATTTCATCAATTTCCAGTTCTTAAGCACAAACATTGGGCATAACCTGTCATATGTGTGGCCGAGTATTAGGTGGGGCCATGACCTATTGGCTGCGGGGGTTAGGCAGAAGATTGGTAATGGGCGAAATGTAAAAATTTATGATGACCCGTGACACCCTCAGCCTGTATCTTTCAAAACCATTACCTGGCCTAGTGACGGAAATGCATCTCGGATGGTTGCTGACTTGATTCAAGATGGGAAATGGAACATTGAGGCAATTAATTCCTTACTGTGGGAGGTTGATAAGGAGTTAGTTCTTAGTATCCCCCTTGGTGGACAAGGAAGGTAAGATTTGTTGGATTGGAATTATGACAACAAGGGCATATATTCTGTTAAGTCAGGTACAAGCTTGAGATGAATAGAAGAAAGGAGTGTGACTCTTCAAGCTCAGGTGGGGCGGATAACTCGCGGAATAAACTTTAGGCATGCAAGGTACCAAATAAAATTAAGATACATGTTTGGAGGGCAGCAAATACTAAATTGGTTGTTTAGTCGAATTTGAATTCTCGTTGGATTGATTGTCTTAGCACGTGTCCTTGTTGCAAGGAAGATGTTGAAGATGTGACTCATGCTTTATGGACTTGTTGGGCAGCGGCAGAAGTTTGGTCAGATAGTTGTTTATGGACGATACTAAAGGGCTTCAAATGTGGACCTTTTCATAGTCTATGTGCTTATGTTGCCAGTCATGGTAAATCCAAGGATTTGGCCCTCTTTAGTATGCTTTCATGGAGTATTTGGCTCAATAGGAACACACATATCTTCAAACACAAGCCTTTATCGGCAAAGGAGGTAATAGAAAGGGCAGGGCACATTTATGGAGACTATTTGGCATGCTGGAAAATTAAGGATAACAAGTTAATCCATTCTGCTCTTGCAACAAGTCGGTGGTCACCGCCCAATGGAAATACCACCAAGATCAATGTTGATGCTGCAGTTTCGAGCTTCATGAGCTATGCGGGATTCGAAGTGATAACCAGAGATGGGGAAGGAATGGTTGTTGGAGCAGCAGCAATCCGTATTCCAGGTCAGTAGAGACCTCATGTAGCGGAATGCCTAGCCCTAACAGAAGGTGCGTTGTTTGCAAGAGATCGTAGTTTCAGGGAGTGGATTGTGGAGTCCGATGCTATTAATGCAGTCCAAACGGTTGGAAGAAAGAACATCCGGTCTATAGAAGCAAATATAATTGAAGATATTAAAAGCCTTTTGGATGAAACTCATTGTGGTTCATTTTGCTTTATCTCCCGAGAAGGGAATTATGTAGTCTACACGTTGGCTAATCATACTTTATTAATTTCTAGTAATGTTCTATGGTCTGTTTCTTTGCCGTCATTTATTATTCTCTATGTAGGAAGCAACTTGATTGGAGATTTATAAAATGTTCCATTGTCACTTCAAAAAAAAAAAAAAAAAAGGGTTGGGCATCTGAACATTTAGAGAGGGTAGTTTTTAGTTTCGTAAAAGTTCCAGCCTATGGCTGGAACGCCTCTTCTTCTTCTTCTTTTGTTTTAGTTTCTTTTAGTTTTAATTAAATAATAATAATAATAGTATTTTGTAAAATATTTGTAATATTATGAGGGATATTTTGAGTGTTTACATTTTGTAAATTACTGTGAGAGAGTGTTGTCTATATGGAGGTAGACCCGTCAGACACTGTAAAAACTCCAGGTCATTTCTAGATTCTCTTTTGTATTATTTTTATTTTTATTGTAATGTCTTTGTTGTGTAATTTAATTATGTTTAGTTAATTTTATTTGTGGTTAAAGGTGAATTCAAATCCTTAAACATGATTATGTAGTTGATTATGTGAATTATTCTTCAACTTCTAATTGAGTTGCTTATGTTTCACTATAATTAGTGTTCATGGTTATTTTCTAGTTTTGTTTCGATGGCTAATTAAATGAGACTAGGAAATTACCTAATGCTAGGATAAAAATCTTAATCCATAATTGTCATGTATTTTTAAACATAAGTAGCACAATGTGGTCATTGATTATAATCAAGTTTTCGTATGATTGCATGTAAAACATAACCTAGGTTAAATGAATCAAACTTGTGTATTTATTGCCAATATCATCCTATCTTTCTTAGCATAATGCTTTCATTAGATTAAATCTAGAGAGTTTGTTCTCGGTAGTTTAATGGAAAGAGATTTAGTAAAAAGCTTGTTTTACTAAACTAAAAAGTAGGGAAAGATCGAGGTAGCAAAACTTGTCACTTACGGTCGGTAGTTTCAATAGAAAATTGGTATTAGTTGTGTGATTGATTGCATTGTCTAATGGTAGAGAATGAACCTTTAACATGTGTTTTCATTGTTTATTTTTCACATTTTAATTTAATTTCTCTTTTAATTTAATTTTAGGTATTTTTATTTTAATTTTCACATTAGTTTTAGTTTTAAATCGAAATCCCCCCAACAATAATTCGATTGATTTTGGAGCTAAGATTAGTTTCAATAAATTATTAAAAATTATATAATCCTCATGGGGTCGACATTTGTTTTTTTGTGTACTTTACTATTTGAGATGACCACATCTAATTGTGCGAGCACAAAAAATCCGTCATCTAATTTCGACACCGTTGTTAGGGATTGTTAATTTTTGTTAATATCGATAAAAATAAACTCTAGTATTAATTTGAATTTTTTTCTTTTCTCTTTTATTTTTCTTTTTCTTTTAAATCTTGTTGAGAAATTCCATAAAAAAAAAAAAAGAAACATTTTCAAATCCTTACACTTGTTGTCTAACAACATTTTGAACCATTTTACTTTGCTTGGAAAAGACATAAAGATTTGCTAATATGATTTCCATATCATAGTTTTTCCAAGGAGTGAACTTCAAATTTTTATCAATGACTTACGTGCCACATCAAGACAATGGGTTGAAAGCAGTAATGGTACCATAACTTTCTACCAACAATCTGTGGACGAAGCCTACTATATGTTAGAAGATATAACTGAATATGGTCAATGGATATATAACCGTTTGTGGATCAACTAAGGTTGGGAGGACAACTATACTAGTTAGGAGCCATGGCTTGACACTCAACCTCAGGATACAGAGGCATCGCAGAAGTTGATCGATTTAGTACCTAAGATCTGAAGATCCCTGCATGGTCAAACACCTACAGAGTCTCTAAAGGGCTTAGTCAACGCTTTGGTTACTAGCAATGATAATTTTATCAAGATATGAAAGCGAGTCTTTAGAGTTTGGAGCAACAAGTGGCCCAATTGGCGAAAACAATAAGCAAGTTGGAGACACAAAGAATGGAGACAACCAGTGACGATCAAATGATGAAAAATATGGTTTACATGGAAGTCAAGCCACAAGATTCATTGGAGGATGAAAAGGCAAACAAAACCATCAATTTGCTCATCAACAATTCCAGCATTTACACCACCATCGGATCCTTTCTTTTCATTAACACCACCTTCACCATATTACGTACTCTATGAGCTTGAATTGAAATCAAGTCTCCCTTTCTAAGCCCATCATTTTAAAAAGAATGTTGTTAGTACAATGAGCCCAGTCATTTTAAATCATGCTAAACTTGAGGGTATTCTTAACAATGACCCATAGAGGTGTTTTATGATACTTCTTATAGGCAAAAGCTGCTCTCTGACTGGTGCTCTTTTTCACGAGTCTGGCTAAAGACTTAAAGCAAATGCTTTTTGACAGGCTACCCAAAACTTTTTGATGTAATTTAGTTTTTATTTATTTTTAATAATTAACAAATCATTTAAAAAATTGGGAGTCGTAAAAATTATTTTCTACGACACTTGAACCCCCAATCTCGTGGAGGTTTTAAGTATGTTTTATCAGTATGCTCTATGTTTTGTTTTGTTATTTTTAATATTTGTTTTATATTTAAGCTATTTAGATGGATCTTGA
>CAMOHE010053847.1:0-22631 GCA_946598075.1 Artocarpus hirsutus
TTAATGTTAAATTATATATAATATTATTTTATTATTCATATTTATATTGTTATTATTATTTAATATTAGTACTAACTTACTATATTGATACATTTAGTGTTAATGCCATAATTTATTTTTGTTAATTATATGAGATCCTTATTACAATCAAACATAGTAATACATTATTCATAGAAATCTAATAGAAAATTTATGTGTACAACTAAACATGATAATATTAATTTCTTGAAAATCATATTACCTACTATCACTTTTTCAGGAATATGATTCCTATTAATTAGAGCATACCAAACGCCCTTTTATGGTTATCACCAGAGTGGTTGTCCTAGATATTAACAGGATTATTCCTTAAAGGTTCTAGGGGAAGGCCTGTAACACCCTGTTTTTCTATTTAATGGGAAATAGAAAGGTTTGACGTTAGAATTAACGACAGTGATATTTTTGCTAATATGTTATTTAGTGATATTACAGGTGACACCGACGAAGGGTTCGATGTGCTAGGAAAGGTTCATGCCAATTATATAAGAATTATGGTTATTTATGAATTAATGATGTGATGATGTATTTTGTTTTGTTTTGAATTGAATAGAGTATAATAGGAAGAAATTTATAATTGATTTGTTTTTATTAAATATATATGATAACATATAACTTAAATTGCATGTATTATTTTGAGTGTTAATCTTGCATGGCCATATAGGTACTTTGGGCCTATTTGGGCCTTCGGCAAAAGCTTTGTCGTAAATAGGAAAAAAAAAAAGAGAATAAACGTGGGAAAAGAAAAAAAAAAAAAAGAAACTGAATTAGAGTAGGATTAGGTTTTATAAAGACTAACCATAATTGATTTTTAGACTAACCATAAATAACCATAAATAACCATAATTCTTATATAATTGGCATGAACCTTTCTTAGCACATCGAACCCTTCGTCGATGTCACCTGTAATATCACTAAAAAACATATTAGTAAAAATATCACTGTCGTCAATTCTAACGTCAAACCTTTCTATTTCCCATTAAATAGAAAAACGGGGTGTTACAAGGCCCTACTTTCAACAAGAAGCGCATCACCTTATAGGCCGTTTGGAAAAACTATTGGAACCAACAGCTTTGGTTTGAAAACTGTAGCATGTGAGAACTTTATATTGTAGCTAATTTACTATAGCCTGTGAGAGCTTTACACTGTTTACAGTTGTGATTGATGCTTAAAATCGTTCTTTCAAACAGAAACTTAGTCTACTAATATTCTAGCAATTTCAAGACATGCGGAGAACAAACACTCGAAAACTTTGATCATTGATCCAACCATGATAATTCTTTATTACTAGGTGATCACTGGTGAAGACAAGTGCTAATGAGTGGGGGGCACGTCCCCCACTCATTTTTTAAAATTTAGATTTTAACCCATATTTTTTAATTCAAAATTTTATTTATGTTCTTATTTTGTAAAAAAATTACAATTGTGTCCACACAAAATAATTAAAATATAATATTGTGCTCCCACAAATTAACTAAAATACATTGTTCTGTCCCTATAAAATAATTAAAAGTTGTTATATCTCTATCTTACAAGAAAAATTATAATTATGCCTCTTCAATAATTCAGATATATAGTTATATATTTTCATTCAATAAAATACTATTTTTAAGTTTTATATAATGCCCCCACTAACAAAAACTAGCTAGTTTGACTTTTTTTTGTTATTACTTATTTGTGTTTGCTAAACTGAAGAAAGTACCCTATTGTGTTTCCTCTCCAGGCTGATTCTGAAAGTTTCATACTTCTGAACTCTATTAACAATTACCAAACGTCTTGTAACAAGATATTTAGATCGTGATTTTTAACTGAAAACACTATAATGATATAATTTTTTTTGAAAACAATGTTGTAACAAATCGGAACAAGAAAGAATTTCGGTTTGAATAAAGTTGCGAACAATAGTGCATGTTATCTCAATTCTCTGTTATAAGGAGATAGCCACATGGGATTTGACAGAAAATCATGCATGCACCATGTGAAAGGAAAAAAGTTTGGTGAAGTACAACTTACAATTACAGCTTGCATTTATCGGCAAAAATGCAAACAACAACAACAACAACAGCAACAACAAGACAGATATCCTAATTAATTTTATTAAATTAAAATATAACTCTAATTTATAAATATTTAATTTATACAAAATGATATTGTTAAAATAATTATTATATAATTGTATAATTATATAATATATATTATAATATCATTATTATAATTATTATGTAACTAAGGATAATTTTACAAGATATTTTAAATATTATATTGAATTTTAATTTTATAACAATAAATTTATCATGTATTATAATTAAAAAGGGATATTTATCTTTTTATACCATCTATTTTAGGTTAATTTAAAAATTATATATTTGATTTTCAATCTTATCAAATGTATACTTTTGTATTAGATTTAATATATAAATCTACAACTTATCTCATTCAATAGTTGATTTTAACTTTTAAAATAACCAAATTATCCTTAAGTAAAATATAAAAAAAACTAAAACTAAAAAAGAAGAAGAAAACATAAATAAAAACACACAAAACACCTATTTTTTGAAGATATTATACATTTTTTAAGGCAAAAAACTTGGTATAAAGGTTTTCTAAGTTTTTGAAGTTATCTTATTTTTAATTTGAGGGTATTTTGATAATTTTTAGTCAAAATTAAAGATTAATTGAATAAAAGTATAAATTTATGTATTAATTATAATCAAAAGTATAATTGTGATGAGGTCAAAAACTAAAAATATATTATTTTAACAAACTTAAAAGGCAAATGATCCTTTAATAAAACAGATTTACGCGGACCACTATCACATACCATAACATTGGCAAAAAAAAAAAAAAAAACAGAAAAACAAACATTGACAGAATTCGTAAAGCACGCGCTAAAATTAGAAGGTGGGCACGAAAGAAGGCCGTGTTTGGTTGTAATGTAGCTGTCTCTCTCTCATACAGTAATGCCATCCCACCCTCCTTTTGCTTCCTCCCTCTCAAAGTTAACACTTCTTCCACGTTCTTTCTCTCCCTATTTCTTTGGGTCCAAAACAATGATTTTCTTCCCTTTTTTTTCCCCCAAATATTAATTTTCCTTTTTTCTTTCCACAACAGTAAGTCACTTCTCTCTCTAATTTTCTCTTCCAAAAGTTTCCTTCTTTCCAAACACCACCGCTACTACTACTACTACTCCTCCTCCTCCTCCTTCTCCTCTCTCTCAGTGATATATCGCCGATGACCGACAGAGTCTACCCCTCCGCCAAGCCCGGCGCAGCCAACGGTGGCGGCGGAAACCCGTCGTTTCCGGCGACGAAGGCGCAGCTCTACAGCAACGCCCGGCCGGCGTACCGCCCCCAGCGGCGGCACCGCCGCCGAAGCCGGTGCTGCTCCTGCTGCCTCTGGCTTTCCGTCGCCTTCCTCGTCCTCCTCCTCCTCGTTGGCCTCGCCGGAGTGGTCTTCTACGTCGTGTACCGCCCTCAGCGGCCGTCCTTCTCCGTCAACTCCCTCAAGCTCGCCTACCTCAACGTCACCTCCTCCAACCAGCTCAACTCGAAATTCGACCTCAGCGTCACCGCTCGTAACCCTAACAAGAAGCTCGTCTACTCCTACAACCCGATTGCGATCTCCATCTTCTCCGGCGACGTGGACCTTGGCGACGGCGTCATTCCTTCGTTTGTGCACGGGAAGAGGAACACGACGTTGCTGAAGACGCAGATCGCTAGCAACCGGAAGACGCTCGACACCGAGGAGGCGAGCGGTTTGAAGACGACCATGAGGAGCAGGAACGGCCTGCCGTTGAAGGTGAGGCTGGACACGAAGGTGAAGGCCAAGGTCGGTGGCTTGAAGACGCCGAAGATTGGGGTTAGGGTTAATTGCGACGGAATCAGAGTCACTCTTCCGACTAAAAAAACGGCGGCGACGGCGAACACTTCGAAGACCAAGTGTAAGGTCGATATCAGGATCAAGATCTGGAAATGGACCTTCTGAGAGAGGAAAATTAATTGATTGCCGGGGGAAAAAAAAAAAAACCAAAAGCCAAAATCAAGGTGTGATTTTTATTTTCTTTTAAGTTCATTTTTTTTCCCTTCTTCTAGTTTTTTAGTTTTTACTTTGCTATAAATTTGTTTTGTGATGCTCTTTTTTTTTTGTTTGTAAATTAATGGAGAGAAACATTGGTGATTGATTGTATTGGAATAGAGGAACTGCTATTGTTTGTATACTTTTTAAAGGAATTTTTGTGATATTGTTTGTTCATAGTTTTAATTTTTATTTTAATTTATTTTCCTAATTTGTGTTTGTTAATAATTGTCCTCAACCTTTCTACCCTTTTCTTGCGTGATGATTCTATGGCATGTTCTTCTTCAAGCTTGTATACTTAAAGACAATTCGGCTACATTATTATTATTTTTTTATTAAACTAACAAATTTATGGAGTCATTATTGATATTTATTTACTGCCCATAAAAAAATTGTCACAAATATGGTTATTTAATTTTTTAATTTTTTTAAAAGACACGGAATATGATCTGTAATTATTGTGTAATTTAATCAAGCGGGTTTGATTCAAGGTAATGACTACAGATAAAGATAAGCTCAGAGAGATAATAATGGAGAATATATTTGCCCAAGTAAATTGCTGGCTTTGCATTTCATCTCTCTTTTTTGTAATCAGAAGATAATTCCAATAAAACTTATGGTTCTTCGAATTTGTAGAAGATTTTTTAGCACAATTAAAGTAATAAATTCAAGGGTTCTCTTCAATAACAATCATGCTAAGGTGGGTCCTTTGTATTGTGTGATTCACAAACGTGGGAAATAAAATGTTAAAAAAATTATTATTATTATTATTATTATTATTTTGCTTTTGGGTTAGTGGAATGTTATTAGGATTCTCGAATTTTATCCCATTGTCGGTGAGGGGTTTGTGGTGGGCTTCAATTATTCTTCGGGTGAACATTTTAGAAGACATGGACAGCACCTAATTTTCTCTTGTGCCAATCAGAAACTTACAACATGTGAGAGGGCATGTGAGCAAAACATCATGGCTAGGCTATCAAAATTTTTATCAAAGGAGACAAAAAAAGAAAAATAATAATAAGCAAAAAAAAAAAAAAGAACAAAAACAAAACCAAAGGACCGCATTGCATGATTGGTGCATGTGGACAATATTAAGTTGCAAGCTTTGTGTAATATAGGAATTTTTTGCTGAAAATAATACAGGGAAGTTTTAGTAAAACAGTAAAAACTACATTTGAAGAAGTTTTGATCATTCGAATCATTTTAGAAAAAGTTAATTATTTAAGAATGGAATCTTTTTCTTCCACATAACGTTGACTTTTTAAAATGGGCAATTAATTTTGAGCGACTTTTTTTAATGCAAAGAAACTTAGGCGAAAGGCGTTATTGATTTTGGGTGACTTGCTGCAGTAATTATATGATTGTGATGCCTTGAAATTTCTAACGCGAGTATTAAATTTTTATTTACTCGAGTTCCGAATAGAGCTTGGCTTTGCAAATCGTGAAAGATGGTCAAAAACGTTTTTTGAATATGCAAGCTCCGAAAACTCAGGCTTTTTTTAATCATACAAAATCCACCTTTCGCAACAGGTTTCGTAAAAATTTTAACATTTTCATAGACTTTTCTGCCAATCATAATGAAATTGTGTGTTTAATTAAAGTTGACCACTTTTTCTAGTATTAGGAAGAAATAAAACAAAACTTTCCAACACACACGCACACACATACATAAACTGGATACTCTAGGAGGGGGTGAGAGAAATTCCATCTTATTGAATAGCTAATGATTTAGGGAGGTGACAAGAATATATCTTAACATGCCAGTGATCCACACTGCAAATTTTAAGGAAGTGGTGCACAGAGAAACAATTGGACTATGAATAGGAAATGAACAACTCCCCAGTAAAAGGGAGAAAAAACATAACGTAAGTGATTTCAGGGAAGCACTAATATGCATAAACTGCCAAGAATCCTACAACAATATAAGGAATTGTAAATTCAGACACAATGCTAAATGGAAGAATAGCAAAGCAACAGCAGACACATTTGCAGTTTCTGGACCGAACAGGATGGGATTTATCCACGATGGTGTATAGATATCAATGTTATGTCCAAGATGTTTCCAGTAGGATCTCACTTGTGTCTGTAGAGCAACGTATGAGATTGAAAAATTGCTACCAAAAGTCAACGCATTTGTGCTCAAAAGCCTCAAAGTAAACATTCGCAGTTCGTTTTCACCTACATGTACATGCAGTAAATTCTACATGCAAACTAATGACACATTGTAGCTAATTATTAGTGTAACGAGATTTATTAAAGATGTTGATGAGAGATTAATATGATTCAAAGCAAGAAAAAACCATCCTCTAGGACATGCTTCTCTGTAACAAAGGATTTCAGTCGGAATAACTTACCATGTTTGAGGCTACAAACGATTGGGTAGAGTGAGGCCGAACCCAAGCAAGTCGCGAGAACACCGGTCGCCTACTCTGACGCCGACAACAGTAACACCTCAATAATGGCCGGTGGGCCAGATAGATTCTACGGTGGTCCGATCTACATTGGGCAAATAGACGAGCGAGTTGAGAGCACAAGCTGTCATCGGCGGGAACGATGGTCACCATTTTGCCATAGAGAGAGCGAGGGAGACAGAAAAGAAAGATATTGCAGAGGGATTAATGATGGGTTTGCAGCAGAAGAGAGAAATTATCAACCATAGCTGGTTCACGGTTGGGGGATTATTGCACAGCAATAACTCTCAACGGTAAATTCTTGGGCAAAGAGATTGCCCAGAGAATGCAATCTGGGAATCACGCGACGTAAGGGCGAATCTTTACTGTGGAACCGATATTGAAGTCAGAAGAAAACAACCCCTCTCGTGAACTCTGGGTTTTTAGGCTGAGAGGACTCAAATCAGGACGAAACACAAATTAAAGAGATTCCAGATACTTAAATCAATTGAGTGAAATGAGTCATAATAATTCTCTAACGAAACAAAGCCTATCTTTTGGACACATTTTTGATGATACGTATTCCGCCAAAAACTTAATGCAAGAAGCCAACACAAAAAGGTGGCACAAAATCAATCAGACAAAAAAAAAAAAAAAAAAAAAATAAAGAAAATGAAAATCCCATACAATCAAAATTTGTAGTTAATGCAACAATTAACAAGTCGTTTGAAGAGAGACCTCACAGCTCACGAGTCCCATTTGTATTAAATAAAAATACTGCTATATTTACGCTGTCCTATTTCCGCCTTCAAATGTCGGGTAAAATCTAGACAAATTACCTTCAAATTTCACCCATTTTCAAACACCATAAGATGTTTTCCTTTCATTTTTCCTCTTAATGTTTAAAGCTCGAAATTTAAGAAAACGACACAAAATTTATTTACATAAAACAGTAGAACTCAAAAAATGATGAACTGAAGAAGTAACTTGAGAAAACGCATTAAAGAGATTTGGATTCAACTGTCTTGCGGAATCTGTGTAAACTAAACTAACACCACTTTTTAGTGAAGATGCACCCATGTGACTCTCTCTTCCAAAATTGTCCCTCCCAAGATTCAAACGGGAGAGACCCTAACCCCACCTGCCCCACCCCTTTCCAACCACCACTGGTGTCTAAGCTGAGTACTACTTCTAAAACCTAATTATGCACAAACTACACTCAAATCTTTGAGAAAAATGTTTACATTATGAATTTGAGTAGCACTCATCTTACAAGAAAGGGCTTGTAATGTAAGTAATAAAGGCAAATACCATATTTTTGAATCATTCCATTTGGGACATTGATTTTAATCAACTATCTACAGGTGATTATGTTGCTCAGTTAATAAAAAGGTTGGGTGCATTAAGGGGGAAATTTTAAGCTCTAATCTTGAAAACAACTACCTTTGTATATATGTGTATGTATGTATATATATATATATAAGAATTTGATTACATTTGGAAATTTAAATTGAACGCAGCAAGAAGTCAAAAGAGAAAGAGGCGCACCTTGGCAATTCTTTCAAACGGAATACAATGTTCTGCTCTCCCTTGTTGTTTACAGTCTGCCCCTTTAAAGGATGAACCAAACTACAAATAGCACAAGAACTACTAAGAAACGACACCTAAATTAAACAACTGCTCACCAAAACGCCACATATTAAAGCGGCTAATTAACGACTGAAAGCTTACGAGTCAAACGACTTGTAGTATAAAACCCAAAGGATGGGACTAATATGCCAACATAACCTAAGGAAAGCAGCCGGTAAACTTGAAAGGGAAAACCAATAATGCGTTGATCTGACTAAAACTGGTATTTTCACGGCTCTTCACAAATAAATAAATAGAACTTGTACTGATTCATGTCACATAAAAAATAATTAGAGAGAATATTATGTCATGTCATTATATTATATTTAAAAATATTAAACATATTTTTAATATTCAATTTATATTCACATAATAAATGTCATATTACGCAGTAAATGTTCTATTTACTAGCATAAAGGTCTTTTTTCTAGTTGTTTAAAGAACATGTAAATATTATATAAGTTGTAAATGATTCATGTATTATGTAAATGAGTCATTTATAAATAATATTCAATCCGTATGACTTATATACATATAAGAAAGGTAAATATCACAAGTAAATTGTAAACGAATCATTTATCATGTAAATATAACATCTACTAATAATATTTAATTTGTTTGACTTACATAAGAACAAGTAAATAGCATATTTCCACGATAAATGTTTTATTTATCATTTTAATAAAATTTATTTTTTCAGGTATAAATAAATCATTTACTATATTAATGTAACATTGAAGGTTTTTTTTGGGTGAGAACAGTAAATTTTAGTTATGTCACTGTTAAATATTTTCAAATAGTTTTTAAGTCGATGGTATAAATATAAACCAATCTAGTAAAAAAAAACGTGACATGTAAAATAAATATCCCTATTTTTACCCGGTCTTCTAGTGCACCATGCTCCAGTGGCTCGGCCAAGGTCAGCCCAAAAAAAAAAAAAAAAGAGAGAGAGATGGTTTAAAAGACCCGTCTCCGAGCCTTAAACCCTACTAAAGTCCTGCCTCTGAGTTCTGAACCCGGACGACGAAGTCTCTCTCTCCGTTGATCTCTCTCTCCCGTCTGGGCCTTTGAAGCACGCTTAGAAAACAGCGAATATCTTCATCATCCATTGCTTCAAAACTCCCAACTCGGCCATGTATCGAATAGCTTCGAAATTTGCTTCATCCATCGCTTCCTCATCTTCCAAGAAACTTGTAAGTAATTTCACCATCCCAGTTACAACGTTTCCTCTCATTTTTTCATATAACACCTTAATTTTGTCAAAGTTACGGCACTCAAAAACAGCGCGATAATTTTGAGTTTCAAGGCTGTTCATTTGTTTGTAACCAATGCGAAAGACAGCTATTTTAGAATTTGGACAATCACTTGTCATTTTTTGGTTACTGTTGAAGGTAACCTTTTTTTAATTTTTGTTGGTATGAGCTAATTGTCGTTGGCGGGTGATTTTGAATCGGAAAGATATATAGCAGCAGGCTTATAAGCCAGAGGAATTATGTGGCCAAAGATATCAATTTCGGTGTTGGGGCTCGCGCAGCTATGCTTCAGGGTGTGTCCGAGGTTGCCGAAGCTGTAAAAGTCACAATGGGACCAAAGGTATTATTTATTTTTTTAAAAAAAATTTATGGATAACAATGTTGGTTTAGAATTTCTTCATTTTGTTTGACTGATTCAATATTTCAATTCTAGGGTCGTCATGTGATTATTGAAACAAATCGCGGGGCACCCAAGATCACAAAGGATGGTGTTACTGTTGCCAAAAGCATCAAATTCGAGGACAAGTCTAAGAATGTCGGTGCGGATCTTGTAAAGCAGGTTGCTAAAGCTACTAATACTGCTGCAGGAGATGGTAATTATCCCTTTTCTTAACATTCTCTTCCGGACTTACTAGCCTTTTCAAGTTACCTTAGGTGTAATTTGATAAAACACAATTGCAGTGATTGTCTTAGAATTGAACATTTGCTAAGTACAAAGTTTTAAATTTTAGCCTCCTTACTACTTGGTAAAAGATTCACGTGTTCGTTTAGAAGAGGTTTTTATATTTCATTGCAGGTACCACTTGTGCTACTGTCTTGACCCAGGCGATACTCACAGAAGGTTGCAAGTCAATAGCTGCTGGGGCAAATGTGATGGATTTGCGCAGCGGTATCAAGATGGCAGTCGATGCTGTCATTACAGATCTAAAGAGCAGAGCATTGATGATATGCACACCCGAGGAAATTACTCAGGTGATGGAGCTTCTAGGAGAGACGTTAGATGTTCATGTTTTAAAAACTATTTGGTGAAATCTACATATTTCTTTTAGCATGAAAAAAAAGAGAAGGAATCATTCGGACTTTTTAATAGTTAGGATGAGAAAATAAAAGCTTTTGCAAACATGCTGAGGGTTTTTAGTTATTCCAACTGATATACCAAACGATTCTGAGGTGCACAGTTATTCCATGTTGTACTCTTAGTTGTCGTACATATGGACACTCACACACTCACACTCATACTCGCTCACACACACACGCATAATAATTAATATGCCTGTTTGAATGCACTTATGTATATATGTAGGTGTATATTCAATTGTAATGGCGGTTAATAGCCTAAAACTAATTGAATGTATAGGTTGCTACAATTTCTGCAAATGGTGAATGCGAGATTGGGGAACTCATAGCAAGAGCAATGGAGAAAGTTGGAAAGGAAGGAGTCATTACCGTGGCTGTGAGGATCCCTCTTCTTTTCTTTCCTTAGATATCTATTTCATCTTCCAAGTATTTAATACAACTCATGTAATTTGGATATTTCCAGGATGGTAATACCTTAGACAACGAATTAGAAGTGCTGGAAGGAATGAAGTTAGGTAGAGGCTATATTTCTCCCTACTTTATCACTGACCAGAAAAACCAAAAATGTGTAAGTTCAAAGATATTGATTTTTTTTTTCAAATAACTATATCTAATGCGATTGAATTCACTCATTCTGGAGTGTGTATATGACAATGCCGGCTTTAAGAATTATCCATTTATGTTTTCTAAACTTGATCATATGGCTATTTGTTACTTACAACTTGAATGCATTAGGTGAAACTTTCTCTGCTTATTCACCTTTGCAAGTGATTAGGCGCTTTATGGTGGTCTTATATATTGGTCAATACATCATGCTCTCATTTTGAATGTTTTCCCTGTCACTTTGTAGTTTATTATCTACTTCTGAATTAGAGTATAATATATGTTGTTACTTCAGAAGAAAAATAGATATATCCTTTTGTTCTGTTTCTTATTCCATTTTACCTTTGATTTTCTCCCTTCTATCCATTACACATCTTGTTGTTGAAATCTCTTTGTTATCTTGATGCACTTTAAAAGTTTTCCACGTAATGATGTAAACTTTTTTTTGTTTTGGATGTGCCATAATGATAGGAACTTGAAAATCCATTGATCCTCATTTATGACAAAAAGATTTCAGACATGAATTCTCTTGTGAGAATTCTGGAGCTGGCAGTAAAGGTGATTGCCTTTTTTTCTCTATTAGGTACTCTTTTTATGTGATTTGCTGGTTGAGCTTATTCCTTGTTTCTCCTGTCATTTTTATTCTCAACAGAAAAATAGACCACTTCTTGTTGTGGCTGAAGATGTTGACGGTGATGTACTATCAATGCTTATACTCAACAAACATCGTGCTGGTCTTAAGGTGATCACTTGTCTACGCTTCAATTGACTGTTAGAATATCTCACACCTTGGATGGTTCTAGATGTATATGCTTATCTCTGTATGTATGCCTACATTAAGTAGATGTAAATATGGAAAAAAATTGATGACTTTCTCTTTTGTTCTTCAGCAACAAGACTAATTATATTTGAAAACAATATTATGGTAATTTATAGTATATTTATCACCAACTATAATAAGTCGTATATTCATATGTGGTTATATACGTTTACAAACACAATCGCATACCATCTACGTGGAAGAACATATAGTTTTTCGAATCCATTTTTTCATAATACTTTTGTTCATTCTGGAGTAATTTTCTTGTGTATTAAAGTTATTCATGCAGATTAATTTGTGTTCAAGTTCTTTCCGGGCATTCTACCTGCAGTATATATATTGAAATTGAATATGTGTGTATGAGATGTGTATCGTGCTTGTAAATTTGCACATGTAAAGTTGTAATAGTGTAACTTTCTCCTTGCGAATGTAAATGTGAATTTAACTAGAAGACTAAGGGATACTGTCATCTTTTTAGGTTTGTGCCATCAAAGCTCCTGGGTTTGGGGAAAACAGAAGAGCGAATTTAGATGATCTTTCCATTCTAACCGGAGGAGAGGTAATACAGTTGAGTTTTCATATGTTTGATTTTCTTTTGATTTATAGTTTTCAAAATCTTTAATTGTGTGCCACGTACGCTTGTTCTAGTACACTCACGTATTTGATGCGCAGGTTATCAGTGAAGATCGCGGTTTAACTCTTGACAAAGTCCAACTTGAAATGCTTGGTACTGCAAAAAAGGTTTGTATATTGAAAGCTCTATAGTTGTATTCCGTTAAGAGATGATTACTAAAGATTACAACAGGTGACTGTCACCCTTGATGACACAATCATTCTACATGGAGGTGGAGATAAGAAGCTAATAGAAGAAAGATGTGAGGAGGTATGTGTACGGTGGATCATAGAGGTTTCTTTTATATATTTATTTATCTATAATTATTTTATATATATTTAAAAGAATCTTCATTAGTTTAGTCATTCTAATGATCCAGCTAAGAACAGCAATGGAAAAGAGTACTGCCTTGTTTGACAAGGAGAAAGCACAGGAGCGGCTAGCGAAGTTATCTGGTGGTGTAGCAGTTTTTAAGGTATGCCCAACTTTTTACTGTCTGTCACGCGGTTTCTTGTTCTTCAGCTCTTATCTTTAACTGCACATATTCTTACAGGTTGGAGGGGCTAGTGAGGCAGAGGTTGGGGAAAGGAAAGATAGGGTTACAGATGCGCTAAATGCTACAAGGGCAGCTGTGGAAGAGGGTATTGTGCCAGGTTAGTCTTTTTTTTTTCCTGCTCCCTCCGACTGTCTATTTAAGTATGTTGTCACTCCAACCATTTTTGTAACTTATTGTTTTTCTGCTAGGTGGGGGTGTTGCTCTTTTGTATGCGTCAAAAGCTTTAGAGAATCTTCAGACTCAAAACGAAGACCAGAAAATAGGCGTCCAAATAATCCAGAACGCCATCAAGGTTCTTTTTTTGAAGGGATCTACTATTGTTCCTGTAGGGCTTTTCTGTTTCTCAATATTTCCTTATTGTGGATATTGGTTTATTTACTGTAGGCACCAACATTCACAATAGCCACAAACGCCGGTTTTGATGGTGCATTGGTTCTCGGAAAATTGTTGGAACAGGACGATCATAACCTCGGCTTTGATGCTGCTCAAGGTTTGTTTGTTCAAGTTATTCGGAAGCCAAAATTTAACCCATTGAAGATTTCCTACTTTCTCCTAGTTAGGTTGTTTTCAGGATGGTCTGATAAGGATGGTGCTTGTGATCAATAGGTGAATATGTTGACATGGTTAAAGCTGGAATTATAGATCCACTGAAAGTTGTGAGAACAGCTTTGGTTGACGCTGCCAGGTAAAATTCCGTCATCTCATGACAAACTCTGCCTAGTGGAGTATCCTGGCATTCATAACCAATATCCAATTTCGTGTTTTACGCAGCGTCTCGTTGCTATTGACAACAACCGAGGCAACTGTACTGGAGAATCCAAATGAGAAGAAACCTCCGAGTCGCATGCCGGATATGGACGCTTTAGACTACTAAAAAGTGTGAAAATTTGTAGTCTCACCTTCACGTGCGGTGTGACAATACCCGGGCCTGAGGACTTGTATAATTGCGGGTATCTTATTTTCTAAGCTTGAGTTTAATTTTCACAGGCCTTGAGAGGTCCATGATTTACACAATACAGAGTTCATATTGGTATATACCAAATGTTTCGAGATCCGTTGAAAGCTTCGGTTTTGCCTTCATAATGAGAATTGCTTATTGCGACTGTTGAATGTGTTCATATATATACTACTGTTTGTTTCATATGTTCGAACTAGTTCGAACCATTTCGTTATTGTTAATTTGTGAACCAAATACCATTTTTCTTCACCTATTATAAATCAATTCCATACGAAAATTTTAACTTTGGTGGGGGAAAATTGATAAAATGATCTGACAAATAAGACTACAGCTTTGTATCGAATTGTTTTCTCCGTTTAATAATAAAAAACATCCCAATTTTAGTTAAAAGTTCTAAGTCAAAAAGTCTAAAAAATATTATCCCGAAGTTGTGTATTGATGGGTGATTCTATGGTAATGGTATAGATTAAAAAAATTACATATTTAGGACATTTCGCTGTAAAATGAAATGGTCAATGTCAAACACTATTAATGCAAATAGGAATTTTATCTACTAATAGTAATAATTATAACACAGTTTTTTGGGATCGGTTTGGGAATATAAGCCACTAAAAAGGTGTGTGTGTGTGTGTATATATATATATATATATTTTATCAATCTGGCCGATTTAATCTCTTTTTTCAAAGAAACCCAAATGGAAACAACTTATTTCTGGTTCAACTTGTCAATTTAATAACATTTTTATTTGTCAATGTAACATTGTTCAGATAAAATATTGTTCTTATGTTTATGTAACACTTAATTTGTTTTAATGTAGCACGTAATAAATATAATCCAACTCTTAATAATATTGAGGATAACATTTAAACAAATTAAATGTTATAAGGTGGTAGAATGTTACATTAGTGAAAAAAATGTTCAGAAGTCGAATTGGTCCGAATTTAGGACTTTGCCTGTATAAAAAGAAAAATTTGAAATTTTTAGACGACAGCATATTTTCAATGAGAAGTAGAAGAAAATAAAAAAAAGAAACTATTTAATAAAACCAAACTCAAACAGATTCCTTCCGATTGGACTTTTTTTTTTAATTTATTTATTATGTGCGCACGGCTACGTTCACATATTAGAGTTTTCTTGCGTGACAAATAACAACGGCTAGTTTATTTCTTCTAATTAATCCAGTATAATCACCTTCATGCTAAATGCTTCAGCTCAATGTTTCACGTCAAACTCTTCACGGTTTCGTCAATCCCATCTCCTTTTCCTCTCAAATTCCACTTCTTCATTCTCTTTCACGCACAACATTCACGGTCATGATCTCCAACTACATCGTTCTCGTACTGCCCACAATGAAGTTCTTGATTTCTTTGATTCTTTCTTCAACAATGCACCAAAACCCAACAATGCGAACAAGTTCATTCCCAAGTTATCGTCTCCGGCAATCACCGTTCTGGTTTCTTGGCCTCTCGGATCATCTCGGTTTATTCCAGTCTGGGGCTTGTTAGTTATGCGCAGACAGTTTTTGACAAATTCCCAGTTGAGGATTGCTCAAACCTGCTCTTGTGGAACTCAATCGTTAGAGCTAATGTCAACCATGGGCTTTACGAAGAAGCCCTCCAAGTGTTTGATAAAATGCGAAAGCGTGGAGTTTAGCCTGATGGTTTTACTTTTCCTTTAATTATTAGGGCCTGCATGTTTATTGGAGGTCTTGCCTTGTGCAAGAAAATTCATAGCCTTGTTTTGCAGATGGGTTTTAGGGATCATCTTCATGTGGCTAATGAATTGCTTGGATTGTATGGGAAGCTCGGGCGCATGGGTGATTCGTGTCGGTTGTTTGATAGACTGCCTGTTAGAAGCTATGTTTCTTGGAACAGTATGGTTTTGGGTTACGCCTTTAACTATGACTGTGATGGTGCTAGTAAGATGTTTCAACGTATGGAGTTAGAAGGTTTTGAGCCAAACTCTGTTGCATGGACGTCATTGTTGTCGAGTTATGCTCGATGTGGGCGACATGAAGAAGCAATGGAGTTGTTTGATCTGATGAGGTCGAGAGGAGTTGGGCCAACTGCTGAAGCACTTGCTGTTGTTTTATCTGTATGTGCTGATTTGGCTGCTGCTGACAAAGGTAAGATGATTCATGGGTATGTCATAAAAGGTGGTTTTGAAGATTACTTGTTTGCAAAAAATGCCCTTATATGTATGTATGGGAAATGTGGGATTGTGGAACATGCTCAAAAGGCGTTTTCGGAGATGAAAACGAAGAATCTACTTAGTTGGAATGCTTTGATATCATCTTATGCCGATTCTGGTTTATGTGATGAGGCTTTTGAAATGTTTTCCCAGTTGGAGAAGTCTCATGGCTATTCAATGCTGAGGCCGAACATCATAAGTTGGAGTACAGTTATTGGTGGTTTTGCCTCCCAGGGGAGAGGGGAAGAGTCTCTGGAGCTTTTTCGGCGAATGCAACTATCAGGAGTAATGGCCAATAATGTGACTATTTGTAGCGTTTTATCTGTATGTGCTGAGTTAGCCACTCTAAATCTTGGTAGAGAAATTCATGCTTATGTCATTAGGTCTATGATGGATAAGAACATTTTGGTAGGAAATGCCTTGATTAACATGTATACAAAATGTGGAAGTTTCAAGGAAGGCCATCTAATTTTTCAGAACCTAGATGGTAAGGACTTAATTTCATGGAATTCCATGATTACTGGTTATGGAATGCATGGGCTTGGTGAGATTGCTCGAAGGACTTTTCATCAGATGATTGAATCTGGATTCAAACCAGATAATGTCACCTGTGTTGCCGTTCTTTCTGCTTGCAGTCATGCAGGACTCGTCACTGAGGGTTGTTTTCTTTTCGATCAGATGAGTAGAGTTAACGGAGTTGAGCCTCAGTTGGAACACTATGCATGCATGGTGGATCTTCTTGGTCGTGCTGGGCTGATGCGAGAAGCAAGCAACATTGTCAAAAACATGCCTATAGAACCCAATGCTTACGTTTGGAGCGCTCTCTTGAATTCTTCTAGCATGTACAGAAACACATCTTTCACAGAGGAAACTGCAACCCAAATTTTCAATTGGAACTCGGGAGCAACCGGTAGCTACATGCTGCTGTTGAATATTTACGCTGCAAGTGGGAGGTGGGAGGAATCTGCTAGGGTGAGAATCTCAGCAAAGAGAAAGGGGTTGAAGAAAACTCCGGGACACAGTTGGATTGAGGTGAATAAGAAGGTTCATGTGTTCAAAGCCGGGAAGGCTGCACAAGCTGGTTTGGAGTCGGTATGTGAAATCCTTCATCGTTTAAGGCGTCAAATGCAGAGCGAATGGCAGTATCGGTCAACAGAATGTTGATGATGAAGGAATGGATGTGGTAGTTGAGGTGCATTGACAAGCTAGAAAAACTAATATCCATTAGGTCGTGCTGATCACTAGGAAGATTCAATTACCAAATTCTTTTCAAAGATGAAATTTCATTGTTTACTTGTGCCATTTCTTCAAAATTTTCATGACTCTACATAAGAATGATTATACAATATGATCAATGATAAATTAAGCTCATCTCACACAGGGTTTTCCCTAACATGAATGAATCATTGTTACTATTAATTCTTTCCAACAAGAACAAGGTCCACTTGCTGTCAAGGTGAGAAATTATAAACAGAGATAGGTAGAGAGAAGAAAGAAATTAAAAAAAAACCATTAAAACTAAAAAGAGAGAAAAAAAACCATTAAAACTAAAAAATTAATCTGTTAGATCGAGTAACACATGGGCTACATTGATACTATCAATTACATTCTTCTACTAATTCTAAGATTATAAAGAGAGAATTAGAAGAAAGAGAACTTATTGAAAGCCTTGAGTCTATTCCACTTTCAGCTGCTACAATTTGTAAGCCTAAAAAAATTAGCTTCATTCTTAGAATCATCATCTTCTTCCATTTGGGAGTATTGGTGTTCTTCTTTCAAGATCATCGCCGCGTCGTCTATCGCGACGGCCTCGCCTCTGAAATTATCAGAGAAACCTCCCTAAATTAAAAAATAATAATAATAAAATAATACAAAACGCTTGTTTTCCTCTCAAAAAATGATCAAATCAAATGGACAAACCGTTGATGATCCTCAATAAAAGGCTTAACATCCACATCTTGTTTAAAGTCCGACGACGCCACGGAGTCTTGAACAACCCAAGAATTAACATCATCTTGCAAATGTTGATTATTATCACTCTGCAAAAAGTACTGATCCTGTTCGCCCGGTTGAAGAAACTGCCCGGGGTCCTCGTTCGTCAAATTATTCCCATACAGACTCAAATGATCAACTCCATTAACAATATCGGACGACCCCGCCACTGCAGCAGCACCGGCAGCGTGCTGCGCACGGCAAATGGCTAGGTGATGAAGGACAAGGTTGAGCTCGGCCTTGGCGTACTGAATCTGCTGCTGGAGCTCCTGGATGATGCGGTAGCATCCGCCGACGGGGTCGTTGGCCCGGGCGTCGGACTGGAAGATGATGGTGCGCATGGCCTCGTCCTTGGACCGGGGATCCAGGTTCTTGATGATCTTGGTAATGTTGCTGACGCCGAAGAGCTTGTGTGCGTTCAAGAACTGGCGCTGGCTGTCGTGAGGGAAGTAAGGGGCGAGGATGCAGTCGGGGGCGCACTTCCTGCGCTGGTACTTGCACGCCGCGCAAGCCTGGCCGCTTCCGTTTCCTTTTGTTGTCGTTTGTGATGATGTTGTCGTTGTTGTTGAGGATGAGGTTGAGGTTGATAATGGTGATATGGTTGAGAGGGTCATGGTTAATTATATTTTTGATCCGTCAGAGAGATATCGAAGGCTGCGTTCCCGGCGGGTATGCTGGTGCAGGTTTTTTTTTTTTTGAATTTAAAAATATTGATGAAGCTTGGTTTTCTGCTTATTGGTTGGGGGCAGGATTTTTTTTTTTTTTTTTTTTCTTTTTTTGTTTTGGTTATTTCCTATTTGTGCATGGAGAGCGATTTGGGGGGAAAAGGCTAAAAGGGGAGATGGTGAAATGGGAGGAAGAGAGGAGGAGAGAGAAAGAGGAGAGAGAGAGAGAGAGAGAGAGAGAGAGGAGAGAGATCCTAATAACGGATTCTGTTGGGAAGGATCTAATTTGGGAAATGATGACTTTGAAAATGATCTTTTAAAGGTATGTGTTATTTAATTGAGTTTTTGTTTGGTAAATGGCTCTCTTAAAAATAGAAAAAGTGAGATGTGAATATTCGTTTAATGGCCCAAAAAAAAAAAAAATGAAGGAACAAGGAAAGACATCTTGTGTCAATGAATGAAGATTTAAAAAGAAAAGGGAAAGAAATCTTTGTATGTGACAAAACAAATTATTCAAAATAAACTACAACAATGTTCCTAATTCTTTCTCTCTACAAAAATCGAAAATTGTTTAAAATGCGTAATAATGACGAAATACGCCAAAGTCTATATCCCCATAAAAAAAGTAGATATTAATATTATTTTTTTCAACGAAAATAATAAAAAACGAATTGCCGCAAATCCAAAACACAAATAAAGATTTATTTTAAAAAAAAAAACAACAAAGATGAATTCTTTTTCCAAAAAAAAAAAACGCTTTCACATGCACATAAATACGAACTTGGTGATGTTTTTAAAACATAACTTGGGTGGTATTTAGATAAAAATAAAATAATATATTTGGTTTTCAACAAAAATAACAATGACCGAATTGCCCCAATATCAGAAAAGATGAATTCTTTTTGTTAAAAAAAGGAAAGGAAAAAAAAAAAAAAACTTTGTCATATACACACAAATTCGAACTCTACGGTCACGTTTGATTTGTACAATAAAATAAAAATGAGAATAGAAATATAATAAATTGCAAATGAGAATAGATTGAATTTTTAATTCAATTGTTTTATTACACATTGAAATTAGTACTAGAATCATGATTATTTTTAAGGTGTTTAGGAGAGATTAAACTATAAACAGTGTAAAACTTTCACATATTACAATAAAAAGCTACAGTGTAAAAGCTCTCATTTGCTACAATTCTCAAACCAAACCGATGGTGTAAATTACTCTTTCAAATACCCTAAATGTTTGGTTATACTTACTAATCTAATTATGGGAGAATTAGTAAGTATATGGATTACAAGTTTTTTTTTTGGGGCTAAAAAACGAATTGCTCTAAATCCCAATTACCAATAAAGATTTATGGAAAAGAGATAAATTCATGAATAATCCTTGTTTTTTTTCTCTCTTTAAAATTGGTCCATGAACTCAATTTTGTCTCATAAATAATCTCCGAACTTAAAAATTTTTCCATGAATGGTTCCTTTGTTCAATTTTGGATGAAAAGTAAACTTTTCTCATAAATGGACCATGAACTATCTTCTTTATATAAATAGTCCCTATGCTAAAATTTGTTTTATATTTAGTCCTTAAACTGAAAAAACATATGTTAAAATTTGTTATATTGTTAAATAAATATATGAAAACTATTAAATATGCGAAATTGTACTAAATTTGTTGTCCCTAAACTTAAAAAAAGAAAAATATGCCAAAATTATTTTTTCATCCTACACATATTTAATTTTTTTTTCTGTTTATTTGAATATGTAACTTTGATAATTTTTTGAAATGAGCTTTTTTTTTTTGAAGGAAAAATGAGCATATTTTACCTACCATATTAATCAATATCCCCAAATTATCTTTATATCTTGTATAATAGATTTATAAATTTTTAAATATCTTTGTTATACCTATTTTAACCAATTTATGTTCTTACTAACCGATCAAATTTGTTTTGTTTTGTTTTGTGTGTGTGTTTTTTTTTAAATTTCTTAGTGAAAAAATAAAATTTGTTTGAAAAGTTAAAATTGCCAACAAAAATTGATTTTTGTAAAAGAAAATAAAAATAAAAATAAAACTTTGATACCCAACACATTTAAAATTCAACTAAGACAATGCTCGTAAATAGGTAAAACCACTTATTTTGAAATTTTTTAACAACAAATTAAGAAACAAAACTATCCTAATATACCAAAATGTATGTTACGATTATTTTCTAAAATTGTTTGAAGCACTGTAATAAGGAACAAAAAACAATATTTTTTTACTTATGGCTATTCATATATTTAATAGGTGTAAGTAGAATGACTTTTTTCCTTTTAGTTTAGAGACTACACATTTAGTACAATTTTGCATATTTACTATATTCTATATATTTATTTAACAATATAACTAATTTAGCATTTTTTTTAAGGACAAATATAGTACAAGTTTTAGCATAAGACTAGTTACAGCGAGAAAAGATAGTTCAGAGACCATTTATGAGACAAAGTTAACTTTTTTCATTCAAAATTTAACGAAGAAATCATTCATGAGACACTTTTTGAGTTCAAGGACTATTTATAAGATAAAATTGATTATGAGGACTAATTCTTGATAGAAAAAAAGTTCAGGAACTAATTATTGAAAAAATAGTACGCAACGGATTTTAAAATTTTTTATACTAAAGTATTTTCTAAAACACAAGTTTGACACACTATATGCATAAATTGACCAAATCTTACTACCCTTGTATGCTGAAGAAGCTCTGTAATCGATGAAGAGAAAAGATGTTATAAAAAGACCTCAACCAACTGGCATTTTTTGCCATCCTCTATCCACGGCCAATGTGTGTGTGTGGGGGCACACTCGTATAGATATTCCACAGGTGGCTCTCCTTCCAACCAATTAAGAAATACCTAAAGCAATAGTTCGTGATTTGCAAACAACAGCTCTTTGGGAAGTTTCAGAGTCTCACTGGCAGAGTAGTCACTCTAGATTTCTCAATTGATCTAAATAACAATGAGTCTCACTCCCCTTTTTATAGAGGTTAGGCCAAGGGGTCAGTCTTTATCAGATAAGGTGTAACGCCCGCCTAATTTGATGTAACGGATAATGTTATGTTAATGACGACGTTAATGTTATATTAATGATGATGTTAAATGTTATACTTATGATATATTATAAATGGTGCTAACCATTTTTATTCTAAGTGTTATGACAGGTGACGCTCGCATGGAATTGATGTGCTCAATTGTTCATGTCATTAATGTTATGTGTTAATTATATTTTTATGGGCAATTATATGTTATGAATGAATTTTGAGTGTTAAGGTAGTTCGGCAGGCCGAACTATTAAGTTCGGCAGGCCGAAATGATGTCCTCAGAACGGCAAGCCGATGGTGTGCCATCGGTAGGCCGGACTTTTGAGATCTGCAGGCCGAACTCTTGTGATCGGCAGGCCGATGACAACTGACAAGTAGTCAGCAGAAATTTTTACAAAATTGTGATAAGATGAAATTTAATTATGGACGTTTTATTCTGATTAAATAACATATTTATGGATTGATTTCTTTAATTTTAGTAATAAAACATTTGACTTTTCATTTATTTGAATTAATGGATAAGTTTTTCCCGTTTTACAAAGGCGATTTATGGCAATTTGAACCATTCTTGGAAGTTCTGATTTTTCTCCCCTTAATCTCCTCTTTCCTACACGAATTTTGGCCCCCAATTAATCAGAAAATTCTGATTTATTTCAAAGAATGGGAGTTTCATTTTTTTATTTCTCTCTCTCTCT
>CAMOHE010053849.1:0-38543 GCA_946598075.1 Artocarpus hirsutus
AAATGTTATCATGTCTCCCATGGAGACTTTTAGCAAATAATGTCAACATAATTGAGGGGACAAATGGGGTATGTTGTAGAAGAAGATGAATGAGGCATTAAAAAGGTAGTTGAGAAAACATATCGATGTCTCCTGGTAGTTGAGGTGAATTAATTCTATGTCTCCAAATGATCAGGATGCTATTTAATTGAGCATTAATGTAGCGGGACCAGGTTGGTAGAAATAAGTGATAGGTAGATTTAAAATATTTACTACGGAGACTTAGTAAAAATGCTAAAGTGATATTTTATTCTTATGATTTTACAAAAAATCATACCCGTTAAAATAACGGGTGTTTCAGGGATAAGCATCGACATGCCCAATAGGAAAAATCATTACTCACCTTAACGTTTTATTCATTACCACATTAAAACTGCATGGTTAGTTAATTTACATCATATACCAGATTATGAGGTTTATTATGATCATATCTCGTGGATACCATAGTTAACCATTACCAAGTTTCACACTTATTATACATATATACAAATATTACAATTCATCATTATTCCTAGGTATCCACATTAAATAAAGTATTACTCCACTTATCGAAACCCAAATGGGCGTACTTGGCCACCCTCCAAACATTCCAAGGGTATTCCGGTGAGGGGATATCAAACCCCAAGTCCTTACCAAGTCGATTCCTGTATAGTGTGTTCTAGGACTTTCGACCCAAGGAAGCGTCATCACCTTCCCCCTATTTTACCTTTTAGGATAATCGTGCCCAAGGACGTAACCACCACCCTCTTCACATCTCACCATTTCTTTATATACAAATATCATTTACAAAGCTAATTTTCCTAACCATGCTTCTCAATTTACAACAACATATGTTAATTCATTATATTCCTCGCTAATCAATACAAGGCGAGTCCATGTCATAGTTTCATATGTGATTTTCTTATAATAGCAGTTCAACATAGATACATATATCTTGTGGTAAAACAATCAATTTTAATTCCATAAAAACCTTACAAAAGATGAGTAATAGAATCCCTACCTTTCAAGCTTCTCAACAATCTCTTAATCTCAAAAATTTAATTAATGTAATCTCCACACACCCTTGATCCTAAAGTGTACATAAGGACAATTAAAACTAAAGCATAACATATAACCACATCATAAATGAATTAAGTATAAATCTATATTTTTTAGTATCTAATAAGATTCATAAATCACTTAGGATGGTTTTGGAAAGGTTGCAAGACATTCACAGATTAGAAGGTGAACAAAGTTGGGTTCACTATCTACAATTAGCACATGGGTTATTGGGTGGTTTACTTAAGGTAAACGGGTGGTATATTGTCACTGGCAAGTTTACTAGTTTCTAACCCGAGAATTGAAAAATTCATAGAAAATAAAATATAACTCTGATTTAGGCTCATGATAGCTGGTTGGAAAGCATAGAATGTCTACTTTTAAAATATGTAAACCAATTTACAAAATTCATTTTTATCTAATCCTAGAATTTCAAGAAAAAGCTATTGCCCATAGAGATAATACAAGGTTATGGAATGTTAAGTTTTTCTTAAACCCAAAGCATATTATTCTCATTCAAAATTCCAAAACCATTCCAAAATAGGCAGCATGCATTATATAATCATAATAAATATATTCTCATGAGTTTTATATCAAAATCATCATCAAATTATATCTCTAGCCTTTCTTGCAAATAACGAGGAAAACATGCATTAAATATAAAGAAAATACATACTAAAGCCAAGTTTGAATTAAAGAAAACCTACCTCAAAACTCCTTTAAAAAACACCAAAGTTCAAGTTAAAAATCAAGCTTGAATTGACTACAAAGCGGCTTCAAACATGGTTGGGAATTATAGTTACTTGGCTACAAAGAGAGCTTTATACCTTGTGTCTTTAGCTAGAAATTGAAGTGAGAAAGGAGAGAATAAGAAACTAGAGAAGAGAGTGGTGATAATTGAATAAATAGGCATCAAAATAATTGAGGGGCAGGAGATAATTGTAGGTTTATGGGGAAAGTTGTAGGAAGAAACAAATGAGCATTAAAAGAAAATATTATTATGTCTCCCATGAAGACTTTTAGCAAATAATGCCAACATAATTGAGGGGGCAAATGAGGCAAGTTGTGGAAGAAGATGAAGGAAGCATTAAAAAGGTGGTTGAGAAAATATATCAATGTCTCCTAGTAGTTGAGGTGAATTAATTCTATGTCTGTAAGTAGTTGAGGTGAATTTATTTTATGTCCCCAAATGAGAAGGAGGCTACTTAATTGAGCATTAATGTACCGGGACAAGGTTGGTAGAAGTGATAAGTGATAGGTAGGTTTTAAATATTTACTACAGAGACTTGGTAAAAATACTAAAGTGCTATTTTATTCATATGATTTTACAAAAATCATACCCGTTAAAATAACGGGTGTTTCAGAGAATGAGAAACTAAAGAAGAAGGTGGTGAGGGCTGAATAAAAACGTATCAAAATAATTGAGAGGAAGGGGGAGACAAGGTAAGTTCATGGGGAAAGTTGTAAGAAGAAAACAAAGGAACATTAACAGAAAATATCATCATGTCTCCCACGGAGACTTTTAGCAAGCAATGCCAACATAATTGAGGGGACAAATGGAGTAACTTGCGGAAGAAGACGAAGGAAAAATTAAAAATAATGGTCGGGAAAATATCACTATGTCTTCTTCGTAGACTTTTAGCAAAATGAGAAGAAGGCTACTTAATCAAGCATTAATGTAGGGGGACAAGGTTGGTAGAAGTGGGTGATAGGTAGGTTTTGAATGTTTCCTATAGAGACTTTGTAAGAAAATTCCAAAGTGGCATTTTTTTTAATAACTAAAACAACAAAGACAAACTTAGAAATTTTTAATGCTACAAAATTTAAAATTGTCACATTTTATTCATTAAATTTAATAAAAATCATACCCGTAAAAAATAACGGGCGTTACAGCTCTCCTTTCCTTTAAAAATTTTGTCCTCGAAATTTCGTACACTATTACAATGTTAAAAATAAATGTGGATACTTCTCTCTTATTTCATATTCAAGTTCCTATGTGGCTTCCTCCACATCATGATGTTGCCACTTCACTTTCACTAGAAGAATTTCACGACAACGTAATATTTTTATTTCACGATCTAGTATCTAAATTGGAACTTCTTCATATGTTGTATCTCCCTGAATTGGTACATCTGTCCATATAATCATATGTGAAGGGTCGGGTTCATACTTCCTTAACATCGATACATGGAACACATTATGTACATGAGACAATTGTGGTGGTAGGTCTAAACGGTATGCTAACGTTCTAATATGTTCCACAATCTCAAATGGTCTTATATACCTGGGTGCTAACTTTCCTTTAACACCAAATCGAGATACACCACGTTTTGATTTCACCTTTGAGAACACAAAGTCTCCGACCATGAACTCTAAAGGTCATCTCCTTTTATCTACATAACTCTTCTATTGACTTTGAGCTGTCTGAAGACATTCACGAATAATCTGGATCTTGTCCGTTGTTTCTCTGATAAATTGAGGCCTAAGTTTGAGACGTTCTTCCTTTTCAGCCCAACACAATGGAGATCTACAAGACCTACCATATAAAGCCTCATATGGAGCCATTCCAATACTCGTTTGATAACTGTTGTTGTATACGAACTCTACATATGGCAGCTATATAGTCCAATTTGTTCCAAAGTCTAGCACACAAGCCCAAAGCATATCCTCAAGAATCTGAATGGCACGTTCAGATTATCCATCTATTTGAGGATGAAAAGCAGTACTAAAATTCAATTGAGTTCTCAAGACTTTCTACAGTCTTCTATAGAATTTCAACGTGAAACATGTATCCCTATAAAAAACTATTGACATTGGCACTCCATGCAGTGTCACTATCTTTTCCACATACAATTGACATAATTTTGAGACATTATAACTAGTTCTGATTGGAATGAAGTGGGCTATCTTAGTTAAACGATTCACAATTACCCAAACAACATCATGGCACATTTGAGTCTTAGGAAATCCGGTAACAAAGTCTATTGTCACATGATCCCACTTCCATTCTGGAATAGGTAAGCTCCTCAACTCGCCTCCAGGCTTTTGATGTTTCGCTTCAACCTACTAGCACGTTATGCACTTAGAGACAAAGGTTATTACATTTCATTTCATTCTTCGCCACCAGTATTGTCGTTTTAGATCCATATACATTTTAGTACTTCCAGGATGAATAGCAAACTTTAAACGACATGCTTCATCCAACACTGCATGTCTGAGGTCAGGATCCTCTAGAACAACCAATCTCCCTTTGTAAAGTAGGAACCCTTCTGACTCAATTTGCCATTCATCCAGTTGTTTACCATTTTGTACTTGTTCTCAGACCATACGTAATCCTTCATCGTACCATTATCCTTGTTTTACTTGCTGGATTAATATAAGAGTTGCTATCATATTGAATAGGAAAGCTCTTTCATCATCTTCATAATATTGCAAGTTGAAGTCGGCGATGGTGATGACTCGTCTTCAATCTTCCAATGCTAGATTGGCTATAATTCTGTTGTTCTTATGACTTAGAGCATCTGCCACTGTATTTGCTTTTCTAGGATGGTATTGGATACTTAAGTCGTAATCCACCATGTACTCAATCCATCTCCGTTGTGTTAGGTTGAGGTCCCTTTGCGTAAACAAATATTTCAGACTTTGATGATCCGTACAAAGCTCAAACTTTGTGCTATATAGATAACATCTCCAGATCTTGAGTACGAAAACCACAGCAACTAACTCAAGATCATAAGTCGGATAGTTCCTCTTGTGGGGCTTCAACTGGCGTAAGGCGTAGGCAACTACTTGTCCATGCTACATTAGCACACAACCTAAACCGTATCCTGAGGCATTAATGTATACTGTATACGGCTCCTCGTTATTAGGTTTCATTAACACAAGTGCACTGGTGAGTCTTTGCTTCAGTTCCTCGAATGCTTTTTCACATTTATCATCCTACACGAACTTGACATTCTTCCTTTTGAGTCTTGTCAATGGAGAAGCAATCCTTGAAAAATTCTTTACGAAGCGTCGATAGTACCCAACTAATCCGAGAAAACTTTGGATCTTTGACACATTCTTTGGTCATTCCCAATTTAGCACTACTTCAATCTTGGGAGGGTCCACTAAGATGCCTTCTTTAGAGACAACGTGTCTAAGGAACTTAACCCTTGTCATCCAGAAGTCATATTTATCTCTCTTTGCATAGAGACCGTGTTCTCTCAACATCTGTGGAGCAATCCTCAAATGCTCGACATGCTCTTCTTTAGTTTTGGAATAGATCAAGATAACATCTATAAAGACAATGATAAATTGATCTACGTATAGTCGGAAGACATAGTTCATTAAGTCCATGAAAGCTACTGGTGCATTGGTCAGCTTGAAAGGCATGACAAGGAACTTAAAGTGACCGTAGCGAGTCTGAAAAGCCGTCTTTGGAATATCTTCTTCCCTTATCTTCAGTTGGTGATATCCAAATTGTAAGTCAATCATTGAGAAGTACCGAGATCCTCCCAACTGATCAAACAACTCATCAATCCAAGGCAAAGGATACTTATTCTTGATAGTCAGTCGATTAAGCTGGCGATAATTGACACAGAGTCTTAATGATCCATCGTGTATCATCACAAATAATACTGGAGCTCCTCAAGGTGACAAACTTGGTCGAATAAATCCTTTCTCCAGTAATTCGTCCAACTGTTTTCTTAATTCTACATTCTCAGTAGGTGCCCTTTGGTACGGAGCAATAGAAACAGGCGCTGCTCCTAGAATTAAGTTGATGACACACTCAATTTCTCTATCAGGTGGAAGTCTAGGCAATTGATCTAGAAAAACATCTGGAAATTTGTCCACCACAGGAGTGTGAGAGAATGGGTCTCTCCTCTTTAATTCTCTCTTCGAAGCAAAGATTGTCCCAAGATTGGTGAAATTCCTTCATCCTCCAATACAAGCCTTTAGCACCGGGGCTGGCGTCACTGTTCTTGTCTTCACCTAAAATTTGATGATTTGACCATTTTTAGTGAACAAAGAGACACGTTTCCTATGACAATCTACTATTACCTGATATCTATCTAACCAATCCATTCCTAATATTACATCAAATTCCATCATGGTAATTACATATAGGTCAGCTGATAACTTATGTTCTCCTATAACAAGACACACTGATTTACAAATTATGGAAGCTTTAGTTACTCCACCCATTGGTGTACTAAGGGTTAGTGGCGAACTACATGTTTCTGTTTCTAGTTGCAGTATGGAAGCAAATAACATAGATATAAATGAATGAGTGGTATCAGTGTCAAACAATACATGAGCCCAAGAATAAGAAATGTGAATCATACCATCTACCATAGAGTGATCATCCTGCTTTGCTTGTCCAGTTGTAGCCGTAACTGCATAAGCTTGAGCTGGTGCTTTTCCCTTATCACTCTTTCCTCGGTTCCCTTGGCTACTACTTGTATTATTATTATTATTCCTCTTAGGAAAATATGGTCTTTGATTCACTAAACCTTGAGGGGTCTGTTGAAAGTTCTGATTCGCATAGAAATTGAAGCCCTATGGCCGCTGTTGGTAGTTATACTAGGGCTGGAACCCTCAAGGTTAAGTTATTGAGACTTGGGAAGCTAGAGCGTTTTGCTGAGGTGCTCCTCGATTTTGACTTCTTCTCCATACAGTGCAGCCAAAATGACTTCCTTGTGGTCTTGGAGCAAAAAATGATGGGGCAAGGCGGTTAGGACAATTTCTTCTCAGATGTCCCACTTGTTCATAATTATGACAAGCATGCGGTTGGAAACGACCACTACTAGAAGATCCACCACCAATAGTCACTCCACTATGTTGAGTGACCTGTCCTTGTGACTTATCTTTCTTGCTTATCTTCTTTTGACGCCCGCTAAAACCCTTCTACTCTCCATAGGAGTTGTTTAATTCTGTCTCTGCCTTTGTGCCACAGCTACAAGTTCAAGAAAGTCTGTAGACAGGACAACAACTATCATTTGTCTGATTTTTGGCCTTAGGTTATTTCTAAATAAATCGCATCTTGCCATTGGATCTGATAATGCTCTGAAATTGTAGCGAGACAATGCTATGAATCGAGCATGGTATTCAGCAATTTGTTGTATCTCCCTGCACCAGGTTTTTGAATTCTCGCATCGTTGCTTACCTATGGCTTTGAGGAATATAAGTGTTGCGAAATATAGTTTCAAACTGCTCCCATGTGAGGTTCAGCACGTCATAGTCGTCTTTCTGAAGATCCCACCATTCTTTGACTTTACCCTTAAAATATATATGTTGAATAGCTGACCCAATACTCCTATGGAATCCTCAAGGTATGCAACTTCTTTTTGACTGCCTTTAGCCATTGTTCCGCTATGACAGAATTGTGTTCTCCACTAAATGCAAGGGGTTTCTACTTCATGAACTCCTTCAGTAGGGTTAAATGTCGTTGTTCGGGATCACAAGCCTCTGTTAGTCTTTGCAGATTTTGCAAGACTTAAGGAATTTGTCCTAGATTATCCACTTCTGATGCAGCTGGTTGAGGCTGTGCTGCTCGTCTAGATTGCTTAACTCCTTGAACTTGTTCCATCGGTTCAGGTTGCTCAACTTCTTGAGCATGTTCGACTGGTTGTGACTACTCAGATGATTACACTTGACGTCTTGGCGGCATAGTTTCTACTGGCTGCGTAAATTTAACCAGGATTGGTACCAAATGATGATGACATTAACACTTAACTTTAAAATCATTTCAAGGATTAATTTTTAAGGTGGTGCTACACCCCCTAGGTTATCCAAACCTAGACTTTGATACCAAAAATTCTGTAACGCCCCTATGTGGGGGTTAGCAGTATTGAATAAATAAAAATAAACTTAAATTCAATATCATTCAAATCAATAAAATAATGCCCATGGGTCTTTAAACAAAAATAAAAATAAACATTCAAATACAAATCACAGTTTTTAACATAGCACTAAATATTTAAAATACAGTCATCATCACCATAGTATAATTCCCAAATAACTTAACACAACCATTACAAAAGAAATAAAAATCTTATTTGTCCTAGACGAGTTACAAATAAACAAAGATCTTCTAACACAAAATCAGCAATGTTGTTGCTTATTTCTCTCATCAGATAAGTTGCATTGAGTTCCACTTGAGAGAAGTAAGTATGATAGGGATGAGAATTGACATGCCCAGTAGGAAAACCATTACTCACCTTAAGGTTTTATTCATTACCACATTTAAACTGCATGGTTAGTTAATTTCCACCATATTCTAGATCATGAGGTTATTATGATCATATTCCGTGGATACCATAGTTAATCATTACTGAGTTTCATACTTATACATATATACAAATATTACAATTCATCATTGGTCCTAGGTATCCACGTTAAATAGAGTATCACTCAACGCATCGAAACCCAAATGGGTGCACTTGAACACCCTTCAAACATTCCAAAGGTGTTCCAGTGAGGGGACATTAAGCCCTGAGTCCTCACCAAGTCGATTCATGTACAGTGTGTTTTGGAACTTTTGACTCAAGAGAGCGTCATCACCTCCCCTTATTTTACCTTTTAGGATATTCGTGCCCAAGGACGTAACTGCCGCCCTTTTCACGTCTCACCATTTCTCAATATTCAATCATTATTTATAGAGTCAGTTTTCCAAACTATACTTCTCAATTTACTACAACATCTGTCAAATTATTATATTCCTTCTTGTACAATACAGGGCAAGTTCCACCTCATCAGGTTATAGTTATAACCATATATATTCAAAATATCATATACATATCTTGCAACATAAAACAACCAAATTTTAATTTACCAAAATCTCACAAAAGATAAGTAATAGAATCTCTACCTTCCAAGTTTACCAACAATCTTTTAATCTTAGAATTAAGAAATGTTAGCTCCACACACCCTTGATCCTAAGGCATGCATAAGGACAATTAAAGTTAAAGCACAACATATAACCACATCCATGAATGAATTATTCGTAAATCCATCTCACTAGTGTGCCATTAAAGTTTTTATGCAATTTCTCTTTAAATACCAAAGTAAACAATTTTTGTCTTAAACACAATATAAAATACATACAAGTAATCTATATGTTTTAGTCTCTAATAAGATTCATAAATCACTTAGGATAGTGTTGGAAAAGTTACAAGATATTAAGGGATTAGAAGGTGAGCAAAGTTGGGTTCTTGGTTCAGGTTAGCAGTTCATATACTATGGCAAATTTGCTGTTTACTTTTGCAAAAAGGCAAGTCCACAGTCTACAATCAGCACATGGGTTAACATGTGGTTTACTCAAGGTAGACGGGTGATATACTACCATTGGCAAGTTTGCTACTTTACAATCCAAAAATTAAAAAATTCATAGAAAATAAAATACAACTCCAATTTAGGCTCATGATAGCTCGTTGGAAAGTTTAGGATGTCTACTTTTTAAATATCTAAACCAATTTACAAAATTCATTTTCATTTAATCCTAGAATTTCAAGAAAGAGCCACTACCCATAGAGGCATTACAAAGTTCATGGAACAAAGCATATTATCCTTTTTCAAAATCTCAAAACTATTCCAAAATATGTAGCATGCATCACATTAAACATATTCTCATGAGTTTTATACCAAAATCATCATCAAAGCATATCTCTAGCCTTTCCTGCAAATAATGATAAAAACATGCTTAAATTTGCTCTTTAACTCAAAACATTAAGACATCAATCTTAAAGTTATGGAAACTGGTTGTAAACATTCCTAGCATGTTTGTAATATTGTTATCAAATCAAAATAAAGGTTAGTTGTTGGTTTCAACTTAAGACTCGTGTTTTTGTTCATAAATGCTCAAATATGCATGTTAACATAACTAAAAATTTGCATGAATTTTGAACACGAAAATTATGCATTAAACATGGAGAAAACACATACTAAAAACCAAGTTTGAATTAAAGAAAACCTACCTCAAAACTCCTTTAAAAAGCATCTAAGTTTGGGTTAAAAATAAAGCTTGAATTGACTCTAAAACAACTTGAACCATGGCTGGGAATTGTAGCTGCCTTAGTTGCAAAGTGAGTTTTGTTATCTATGTCTTTAGTCAGAAATTGAAGTGGGAAAGGGAGAGAATGAGAAACTAAAGAAGAAGGTGGTGAGGGCTAAATAAAAGTGTATCAAAATAATTAAGAGGTAGGGGAAGACAAGGTAAGTTCACGGGTAAAGTTGTAAGAAGAAAACAAAGGAGCATTAAAAGAAAATGTCATCATGTCTCCCACAGAGACTTTTAGCAAGCAATGCCAACATAATTGAGGGGACAAATAGAGTAAGTTTTGGAAGAAGACGAAGGAAAAATTAGAAAGGATGGTTGGGAAAATATCTCTATGTCTCCTATATAGACTTTTAGCAAAATGAGAAGAAGGCTACTTAATTGAGCATTAATGTAGGGGGATAAGGTTGGTAGAAGTGGGTGATAGGTAGGTTTTGAATGTTTCCTACAGAGACTTTGTAAGAAAATGCCAAAGTGGCATTTTTTTTTAATAACTAAAACAACAAAGACAGACTTGGAAATTTTTAATGCTACAAAATTTTAAATTGTCACATTTTATTCATTAAATTTTACAAAAATCATACCCGTTAAAATAACGGATGTTACAGTAGGATTAACAAGAAGTATGATTTTATATTGAGATAATAATCAAGGTATTTAAAATAAATTTTAGGATATTAGAAGGAATAATTTAGGGGAAAAAATTTCTAATTAATATCATATTTAGAATGGAATGGTCATTTAATAGGTTCGTTTTAGGAATTGTCATTCAACTATTTTGGTGGAATAATATTGGAACGACTATTTCTGTGACTTTTTATCCAATCAAACATAAGAATGACTGGACTTGAATTGTCATTCCATTCCAATGGTCATTCCATCAAATCAAACATACTCTATATGTTTTTCAAATCATACTTAAAATATCCTTTTGAAACAATTGAACTTTTAGAAAACCAATAGTACTGTCACTCTTATGTTTTCTGTTGAGGCACCCTACCCAACCGTTACTAAATATAATTTAAAACATTATTTGACCAAATATTAAATAAAATTGGTTAATTGCATAATTATACCTCTTATTTTTCATTATTTTTTAATTTGTCCCTCTATTTTTAGAAACTACAAAGGTATCATTTAAATTTGAAAAAATTGTTTTAATTTTACCCCTTGCAGACCTTTTTGACTTAAATAACATAGAAATAAGATAAATATACCCTTGACTAAACCTAATATGTTTATAAAATAGATTCTTCTTCTTGAGAAAAATTTAAAAATATATATATATTAAAATGTAAAAATTCATAAAACTTAAGATCTTTTTTTAAAATTTGATGTTTTATTTTAGGGTTTTTTATGTTTTTAATATAAAAAATATTTATCATAACTATTTAAAGGTAGTCACATTGTTTTGCCAGATTTTTTCTATTCATGGGATGAATTTAAAATAAGTTTTTAAAATTTTAAGGATATCTTTGTAGTTTCTAAAAATAAAGAGATAAATTAAAAAATAATTAAAACGAGGAGCTATAATTATGCAATTAACCCTAAATAAAATAACCTTACAACTCTAAAAATGATTGAAGTATTTGCTTAATAAAAAAATTTATTTGAATATCTTAAGTCACACTTAATATATTGTTTAATATAAATTGGGAAGGATAATCTTGAAATTTTTAAAAATTTAATTGTTTCAATGGATATTTTGGGTATGATTTATAAACACATTGGTGTTTTGAGCGTTTATAGAATAAAAAAGTTAAAACTGATATTTAGGTGAAACATAAAAAGTTCATTTGATATTTTCTTTCTTATCCGAAAGATGTTCTCACCTCTTTAAACTATTTCAAAATTATTCTCCTAAACTTTTAACTAGAGCTGAAGTATAGTCCTTTGTTTACTTGAGAATGAGTTTGATTTTTTTTTTTCCCTCCAAACATTTGTTCAGCTCAAAATTAGGTTCAAACTCATTGAACCCCTTCAACATACATACCCTAAAGTGTTTCAAAATAGGATAAGTCCTTTTGATAATCAATATTTAAACATCATCGTAAATGTTAATAATTAAGAAATTAAACTGAAAGGAAAATAATTATAAAATTTCAAAAAATATATTTTTTTTTTCTAAAAAAAATATAAAATTTAACATGTCAATTAATCAAGTCACACATCGTATCTTGCATTCTTGCTATCCACGTAAAACTTGTTAAATTTGGACTTGTCAGACTACTTTAGCCTTGTGCTAAACCCTATGTCATTGTCATCCAAGCATACTGGTTCTTTCCCATATCAAATCTTGCATTATCGTAGCGCCTTTAATTGATGTCTTGATTGGTTCCAATCAACATAGAGTGTAAAGCTCTTAGCAGTTACTAGAAAAACTAAAAAATATTATAGTGTAAAGCTCTTATATGTTATAGTTTTCAAACTAATATTTTCAGTTCTACCATTCTCTCAAACACTCTTGTAATACCCGTTATTTTAACGGGTATCACTTTGTAAAATTTAATGTATAAAACATAACAATTTAAAATTTTGTTGCATTTAAAATTACCAAGTTGCTTTGTTGTTCCACTTATTTACGAAAATGTCATCTTGGCATTTTCTAGCAAAGTCTCTTGAGGAGACATGAAAATCTTCTCCTCAACTACTCCTTTGTTCCTTTCTTTCAATTCCCTTCCATGACTTACATGCCTTGTCTCCCTCCCTTCAAATATTTTGCTTCCTTTTTAATCAATTCATCTCCATCTCATTCCCACGTCCCTCACTCTCCCTGCTTCCCTCTTTTCTCTTTTCTTCTCTTTATTTTCTTTTCTTCTTCTTCCTTAATAACAAACCCAAAAGCAGAGAAAGTTCAAGGCAAAACGCAAGTAATATCTTCAAGTCATTTCTCACAAATCCACAAAACAACCTTCCACAAGCTCATATATCAAGGAAATAAGGGGATTTTGCTGATTAAAACCACATATTGGCTTAAATTTGAGGTAAACTTTTCAAACTCAAAGCTTAGATTTTGATTATGTTTTGAATATGAAAATCTGTGGAAATAAGTTTATTTTGTATAGAAATAATTATATATTGTTTTTCCATGTGAAACATGTCGTTTTTACAAAAACTACATGTCGTTTTTCCCATCAAACTACGTGTCATTTTCTTAGAAATAAAAGAAAATTTTCAAGTGAGATTCGAAACTCCAACCTCAAGGATAAATAAAGGAGACCAAACCACTAAGATAAGAATTATTATTTGATAATTTATGTTTTAGAAATGATAAATAATTTTTTATAAAGTTTGTAATTATTGTAGCTACTTCCAATGTGTTGCCCCACTCCGCCAGACGGTTGGGAGTCACATTTCTTCCTCATCCTCTATATAAAGGGATGATTGTTTCATTGTACGACACACAAAAATAGATACCAAAACTCTGCCTAATTGCTTTCTCATTTATTCTTGATCTCATGTAATCTGTACTCAGAATATTATAGTGCATTACAGTGGACGTAGCTCTTCATTAACAGAGTAAACCACTATAAATCTCGTGTTACTCTTGCTACTGCATTATTTTTGTTTATTTCACTCCAATCTCATGCATTAACCCAAGCTAATAGGTCCATTCAAGGGCGATTTGACTGCCCAAGTTCCTTGAATAATCCAATCCAGTATTTTTACATTTAACTATAAATAAACCGTCTATAGTTTCACTCCACGAGACGGTTGGGAGTCACGTTTCTTCCTCATCCTCTATATAAGGGGATGATTGTTTCATTGTACGACACATAGAAATAGATACCGAAACTCTGCCTAATTGCTTTCTCGTATATTCTTGCTCTCTTGTAATTTGTACTCAGAATATTATAGTGTATTGCAGTGGACGTAGCTCTTCATTAACAGAGTAAACCACTATAAATCTCATGTTACTCTTGCTACTGCATTATTTTTGTTTATTTCATTCCAATCTCACTCATTAACCTAAACTAATAGGCCCATTCAACGGTGATTTGACAGCCCAAGTTCCTTGAAGAATCTAATCCAGTATTTTTACATTTAACTGTAGAGCGCCAGAAACTCTGCCTAATTACTTTCTCATCTATTCTTGCTCTCTTGTAATCTATACTCAAAATATTATAGTGCATTACAATAGACGTAGCTCTTTATTAACAAAATAAACCACTATAAATCTCGTGTTACTCTTGCTACTGTATTATTTTTGTTTATTTCACTACAATCTTGTGCATTAACCTGAGCTAATGGTCCATTCAACGGTGATATGATGGCCCAAGTTCCTCAAACAACCAATCCAGTATTTTTACCTTTAACTGTAGATAAACCGTCTACAGTAATTTCAAATAATTTTATTTTACTGAATATCAAACTTTTTAATTATTTTATTTTTAAATATTTTAAAATCATATTTTTTATTTAAAACTTCATTTTAACATATTTCATACTAAAATTAAATTCGTATCCTTTTATATTATTGTTGTTTTATAATTTACTAAATTAAGTTGGAAAAAAATTGATATTCACAATTTTAGTATATTAATGATTATGGCACACTAATAAAAATAAATGGTAAATTGAGATAATTATAAATTAGGATTTAAGTTAAAGTATGGTTATTTTATACGTTTTAGGTTTACGACGTACTTGGAACTTACGTGGTGAGCTTAATTGTGTAAGCTAAAAATTATCAATGAATATTTTGCAAAAAGATAGAAAATCCATTACTCATCTTTTGTGAGGTTTTTATAAAACTAAAATCTGTTATTTACATTGCAAGATATATATGTATGTTGAATTGCTGTTATATGAATATCACTTATGAGACAATGACATGAACTCGTCCTGTATTTTACAGCAAGGAATAACTTGATTTGACATGTGTTGTTATAAATTGAGAAGCATGGTTAGAAAAACTAACTTTATATGTAATGATTGATTATAGAAGAATAGTAAGACGTGAAGAGGGCGACAGTTACGCCTTTGGGTACGAATACCTTAAAAGGTAAAATAGGAGAGAGGTGACGGCACTCCCTTGGGTCGAAAGTCCTAGAATGTACTGTACAAGAATCGACTTAGTGAGGATCCGGGGCTTGATATCCCCTCACCCAACACTTGGCATGATTAAAGAGTAGAAAAGCACGCCCTTTTGGGTCTTGATGAGTTAAGTGAAGAATACTCTATTGAAACATGGATACCTAGGAACGTTGATGAACTATAATATTTGTACATATGTATATGTATGAAACTTGAAGATGATTAACGTAAGGTAAGCATGGTATGCATGGAATATGATCATAATGAACTTCATAAGATGAATAATGAATGAGAACTAACTAACCATGTAGGTGTTAATGTGGTAATTAATAAAACCTAAAGGTGAGTAATGGTTTTTCCTACTGGGCATATCGATGCTCATCCATATTATATTTACATCTCTCAGGCCGAATTCAGTGCAACATATTTGACAAGGAATAGGTGACAAGATTGTTGGTTTTGTGTTGAAAGATCTTAGTTTATCTATAACTTGTCTAAAACATATAAGATTTATAATACTTTTGTGGCGGCTGTGTCACATATGTGATTGGGAATTGTATAATAATGATGATGATTATATTTTTGATATTTGGTGTTACACTAAAACTGTGGTTTGTATTTAAAGTTTATTTTTATTTTCTATTTATTTCAAAGACCTATGGCCAATGTTTTAATTATTTTGAAATGGAATTTAATTAAAGTTATTTATATTTATTCAATACCGCTAACCCCCATATAGGGGCATTACAACTCTAGTAGTCTATTCTTTCATACCACAACATCCACTCCATCATCACCAAATCCCTTCCTTTTGTCTTTAGGATAAAGGGAGAAATAATATAGTTCAAAGGATGAATAAAATTTGATAACATAAAATTATATAAAAAAAAAAAAGTTAGCAAATAGCAAAAATATAGTCTAGATACACTACACTATAAAAATATCAAAAACTCCCTCTTACATACAACTTAAAAGCCCGCACCATTTCTCCTTTTCTCTTCAAAATTAGATAAACAATCTTTCTCTTTGTCCTCCCACATAAATAGTGGTTGTTCATGGCCATTGTCAATGACAGCAACAACAACCACAACAGAGATGCCGTTGTGATCAAGCCACTATGGTATCTATCATGATCTTAGTCCAATCTCGTCACGATATTATTGCAATCTCTAAGCAACAAACGTTGTAGTCTCCAGCAACAGTGTTGCCATCTTCTCTGGTAGTGATTACTCCAACAATAAGATGTAGACGTTAGATCTATAATTAAATATAAACGTGTTAGTTCAAAGAATTATGTTAAAAATGACAACAGTGAATAAATTGTAAATAAACTGAAGAAAATTGAACACTACTGAAAAATAAATGAACCACATGCAGGATTTTATAGTAGTTCACTTTGTAAGGAGAGCTGTCCATTGTTCTTTACTATTGATAAGTAAAGTAAGAACAAATTAAAAGGTGTTTGAGAGATAATGGAAAGATTACTGAAAGATTTGTGTATTTTTGTAGAATTTCTGTAAGATTCTTTTGTGTCCCTTTGTCGTTGGTGCCTTTATATAGCAAGTCATGCCTTTAAGATAAAGACATGATCTCATACTTCACAGAGGGACATGGCCTGCTATAAAAGGACACGGCTGGTAGGTCATGCCTTTATCTTAACATTCACTATCGTTGCACTATATAGGTGCCTTTATATAGCGCATAACATGAGATCATGGCTCCAAACTGATGGAAGAAGTGGAATAGTGATGCACATAGTAGTGAGACATGCATCAATCTATGATTGGTTGTAAGAATCAGGCTTCTTCCACATCTTAGTTCATGGCTTGACATGCTTCCTCTTGTAAACTGTCAAGTCGTGCACCTCAATTATCTGTAACGATTGTAAATGTTAAGATATAAAAAAAAACAATCGTGTTCAGTTTGTAATTGATCAAAGCCTCAACCCATTTGAGTGCTGGACAAACGACGCTTTTCTTACCAAATTGCATCAAATCAAATACTCTTGTTGGGCTCTATTCGCTTCGATTGCAATTTAGATTCCTTATTTTGTGCCTTAATGAACGATTTGGGCCTAACCAAATCGTACGCTAATACAGTAGGGGTAGAGGAGGGTAGCTCTAGACCTAGGGCTATGGTTTTGATAATTGGGATATAAGAAGGGAGTTTGACAAAAAGATTTATACTCAAAAAATAAGTTCAAACAATATAACCTATAAGAGTTTATAGTGTAGCACATTTTTATTTTACATTATAACATGTGAAAGCATCACACTATATATGGTTCAAACTCATGAGTTTAAACCTATCTTCCAACATAAGGAAGGTTTCTAGTTTAGGCAATTTTAGGATATTTGATAAATTAAGATGTTATTTAAATAAAAAAGGGCTAAAATTATTAATTAAATAAACAACAAAAACACCAAAATTTAAAAAGATAAAGGGTCTGTTTGGTAGTGTTTTCATAAATGTAAAAATGGTTTTGTTTTGGAACTGTGTTGAGAGTATTTTTAAAATTTTTTCCTCAAAAAACATGAGAAACATTACCAAAAATTTTTAAAACAAAACCAAACAGGTAGAAAAAAAACTTGCAAATACCCTACCTTTTTTCCCCTTTTCTCAACGAGTACAAGATTTACTAAATGAAACAAATGATGTATCAAGTACATAAAGTTTATGGAGTAAAATAGAAGATTTATGAAGTAAATAAAAAATAAATAAACAACTTACCGAGTAAATACAAGATTTGTGGAGCGATTACATCATTTACGAGGTAAATGCAAGATTTTAATCTTTAACTTCTACAAATGAAATACAATATTTTCTAATACTAAGTATGTATAAAAGTCTTTAAATAAGCGACTTGCAAAATAAATATAAGACTTATGAAGTACGTACAAGATTTACAGGATAAATACAAAATTTACCAAGCAAATTCAAAAAAGGGATAAATTTCATAAATTCCCCTTGAACTTTTGCATCTACGTCAAAATGCTCTTCAAATTTCAAAACGTACATGTTTTGTCCCTGATCTATTATTTGTCTTTAAAATTCCCTTCTCTATCAGATTCCATCCAAAAAATTGATAGAAAATTTGGGTAGTCAAAATTGTTAGATTTTGTTATGAATTTTTTTCTTTTCTAAATGCCCTTCCCTTTAAAATTTGTCTTTTATGGCCCAAATTTCTGGTATATCAATTTCTTAGGGTGGCAGAAGCAAGAAAAGGGGGGGCGGGGGGGGGCGCGCGAAAAGAAGCAAAGATTGAAAAACTGACGAAAAATAGTGAAGATTAAAGAAAAACTAACCATCTTCAACAGCATGGCTAGAACTCGCCATTTTTGGTCAATTTTTTGTGCAAAATGGCGAAATAAATTTACAATCTCCAAGCCGAAATGATGACTCATGCAGAGCACAAGAGAAAAAGGAAAAAAAAAAAAAAGAAGAAAAACCCTTCCTTTTTTCTTTTTTAGCCCTAATTACGAATGAAAATCTCTAATTCCATCATGTAGTTGAAAGGATAAGAATAATTTACTCCTTTGACACAGGTGCAAAAGTTTAAGGGGAATTTATGAAATTTATCTAAAAAAAAACTTAAAAAACTTTTGTAAATGAGGGACTGCCTGAATAAATACAAAATTCACAAAGTAAACAATTTATTTCCTATTATTTTTTCATTTAAAATACAAAATTAATCCTTGAAAAAATTGGTAAATATTTTTTTAGTAATTAGGATAAATTACACTTATACTCTTTATGTTTTACTCAAATTAAAGTGACATCTCCTGGACCAAAACTAATAACACTATCCCCTGATATTCAAAAAAATACAGAGAAATCCCCTACCGTAAGCGTTGATCATTAGTTTTGTTTAAAATGTCAAAATTGTCCTTTCATCCATCAAAAAACAATTTAAAGATAAACTATATATTAAAATTCTAATTAAATATATACAAATAATTAAATATTAAAAAAATTAAACAAAATCTCTCTTTTTTATTTTTTTTTTCAAATGAAAGGTTAAGATTTAATTTTGAAGATCAATGGTTGAGATTTAATGGGAGGCATTTTGGTCATTTTAGATAAAAATTTAACAAAGGTAAGTTTAAAGGATGACTATGAGATTAGTTTTGGTTAGGGATGTCATTGCAATTTTGGTATGTCAATGTAATTTAGCCTAGCAATTAATTAAATTCATAAAAAATCCTTTATTTAACACTAGAAATTTAAATTGCCTGGTAAATCTAGAATTCACTAGATAAATCTTTTAGATCATAATTTTTTTAGCTAACAAATAAAAAAGATTTACCCAATAAATTAAAGGATTTACTAGGTAAATAGAGGATTTATCAATTTAGTGACTAATCATCCAAAACAACGACAAGTTAGATACTCTAATAATCTATAATGGTTTGATTTCATATGATTTTCAATCATGGCCAAAACTCTCATTAAATAATTTTCTACTATATTAATATTAACCATATTTATTATGTGTAAAACCAAAATTTTTATGTTATAAGAAAAAAGGGGACTTATTTGATATCAATTATCATGAATTTTATTTCCTTAATTATTGTGTCCAAATTATTTCCTTGTAATCTGTTGAGATGTACATTTCGAATATCAAAATTATGAATTATATAAAAACATATGTCCTTTCCCTCTTTGCTTGCTCTCAAACGATCTTCATTACTCCTCAAAAAAAAAATTAAGAAAAAAATCTTTATTAAATATTTTGCTCTTTAATAATTAAAAACTTTGACACTGAAATAGTATAGTCATTAAAAAACGAAACTATAGTATAATCATTTCTAAAAAATATGATAAGAATTTTATTCATGAAATAGTCCTAATCATTAAAACGAACCTCGTATAGTCATTAAAAAACAAAACGAGAATTTTAGTCATTGAAAAAACTAATAAGTACTTCAGTCATTGGAATAATTAACTAGTCATCAAAAAAGGCCTATAGTCATTAGGAAAAAAAAAAAAAAAGATGTATAGTTATTGAAAAACTTAAGTATTTTTGTCAGTGAAAGAACTAATTAGTCATTGAAAAAATGAATATAATCATTAAAAAGCTAACTGGTCATTAAAAGTTATTAGTCACTAAGATGTCTTACGCCTACATTCCTCCTTATAAGTTATGCACAGTCATTTACTCAAATGTATAAAGAAGAAGTTGTCTTCCACCCTTTTCTTGATATTTTGTTTCCCTATCAAAATCCAGGTGCCCAACGAGGAATGGCATACATGTTCCAATCTGTCTCACGCTCATACATCAAGCAAAGGTTTATGAAATATGAGGAAGCAATTGTAACTAGATGCTTATAAAACAAATGCTTTAACATTTTCTGGCAAATGCTCCATAACTGAGTGGATGAGACAAAAGACCTATTTGTTTTGTGTATCTTTAGACTCAAAGAGTCAAATTTAAACTCGAGTATCAAGAATCCTTTAGGTACATATTTATTTCTCCTAAAATCCAAATCCTTTGAGTATCAAGAATCTAAGTTTTCAAAGTTTTGATCTCCCTAAACTTTTGATATATTTTTACTTCAATAAAAGCTGAAATTTTCTCTCCTATATTTGAAGAAAAAAAATTATAACTTTTTTATTTGATATTCAAATAAGATTATTCTTTTTTCATATAGAAATCTCAGTATGTCTGCCAATTCCATTTTATGCACTAGCATATACTTGTTACCCATGCTCGACAAAGGGGAGATAGAGAAATCGAACACACACAAACAGCACACGCAACGGTTTACATCAGTGGCTGAAAAAGCATGCAAATTCCTCGATGGAATGCAGAAGGTGCAACGAAACGAAACCAGAATTTCAATCGGTTGCATAAACTTCCAATAACAAGGGCAAAAAACACGAAAATCAAGAAGTACCAATAAATGGAAAGTACATAAATTTTTATAGTTATTCTTTCCTATCCTTCCTCTGCAGATACCAAAAATCCCACAGGATTTGTCTCATAATTAGACTACTAATTTTAGCTCCCACTTTGGATATCGGTAGGGTCGGAGTTCTTCTGAATAAGAAGTAGATTGAAGTCTCTGGCTCTCTCTGGCAACCCAATATCTGCAAATGCATTCAAAAGCCTACTACAGGAAGAAAGATCAAAATCTGTAGTAGTTGATTGCTTCCATTGTTCAATAACTTGCTCTACTTCCTTCAAATGTCCAAGCATCAGATATGAAGAAATTATACAAATATAGTTTCTACTGGTCATCTTTTGTTTGGTCATCCTCAAGGAATTCCATATTTGATCAATTCTGTCTTTGTTCCCTAAACCACCATATAGAATTATGAGAAAGTCATATGTTATCCATTCTCTTTGTGTGATACCTTTCTCAGCTGAAACTAAAGAATTAGACTCTGAATCTGTAAGATGACCCGTGGTGACATATATACTAGCAAGATTTATATATCTAATCCAAGTTTCATCAGAACCAGGATCAGACCTCATTTCATCTAGAATCCGTCTAACCTCATCGATCTTCATAGTTGCCGCACATGAACTTATCCATAGATTGTAAGTGAAGATATCCGGTGAAACTTTCTGTTGTCTCAGGTCTTCAACAACTATAGGGACCTTTTCCACCTGCCCAACTGAGATGTACATAGTCATCATCTCATTGTACGTAACAGCAGTGAAGGACAGGTTTGAGTCCTTCATTCTCTCGTAAAGATTCTCTGCCTTCTCAGTCAACTTTGCCCCAGCATAAGAGTGTAGGAGAGCAGTGTACGTTTCACTTGTTTTTGCAGTGACAGGCAGGCCTTCAAAGTAGCGCTCAGCAGCATCAATGCCAAAAACTTTTGTCATTAGGTCAATGCGGATGGCGTAGTCAGAAACTGACAAATCAAATTCTTTGTGGCTAACCATCCATTCTGAGATCTGCAACTTGTATGGAATATAACACAGAAGTCACTAAATTATGAACGATAGTGTTGCAACAAAGAAACAGACATGGTAGAAATGCTTAGAAAATTAATAATCTAGTGCGTAACTTTTGTTGTCTCCATTAATGACTCAATTATATTTATTGCAGAGTAATCGTTATAAAGTTTTCCCTTATTCATTTGCTTTATAGTGCAGATTGGCAAGAAGCTTATGGGTTTTATAATCAACTTAGGGAGGCAGGTTTGGTATGGTCCTTCGCAAAATAGTGCAATTTCCTGTATGTAGAAAGGCCAATCGGTTTCAAATCCAATGAGATGGCTAAGGCGATGTGGAAAAGTGTAGTATTGGTTCTACTGTGGGTTACTTGGATGGGGATGAATAGGAGAATTTTCAGAAAGGAGCTGCAATGTACTTGAGCTATATAATTGTCTCCGCTGTAGGCTTCTACCGATAAAAATCTTTTATTTTGTTGAGTTGGAAAGATGTAATAGCCCTAATGGGTTGTTGATTTGTTTCGATTTTCTTCTTCTTTGTTTTGACGACTTCTCGTCCTCTTTCCATTTGTGTCATTTTCAGTTTTGATAAAATTTTGTTCCTCATAAAAATAAAAGATCATTTTCAAGATTTATGTCAACGAAATTCTAAAAACTAGAATTTAAAACATTTGTTACAAACAAAAATGTGCACTTCGTAAAACAAAATCTGTGTTGTTCTGTTTATACTTATGACTAAACAAGTCTAGCATGAGAGACCTGTGTAATCATGTCTTCTCTGAGAACCAAAAAACTAAATAAATAAATACATAAATAAGCCCCCATCAGCATTTGATTTACACACGAAAGCTGTGGAATCATGCGAGACAAAAATCTATCCGCATACAAGGTTCTTCTAGGTTTGCAAGCAGTTGCTCAAAATTCTATATAACTAAGAGGTTTCAGCGTTTGATTTATAGATGAAATCTGTGGAATCATGTAAAGAATAATTTTTTTCTCATGCAATCTTCTAATATGTTTTGGAAAAAAAGAGGAAAAATACAGAAGTTGTTCAAAAGTTGTCTTCGAATTAAGAAGTTTCAGGAGCTATGCTTCTATCAAGTAACTAATATGTAATCATACATGATTCCCACAGCTTCGTCTCTCTCTCGTTTCGCTCCGTAATGACCAATACTCTGTCTGTACATCTAGTGCTTGTTATATCTATGAAAAAAAAGTGTTCAACTACCTTCACCCTTATACAATCCCTCACAGAGACGACCATTAACTCCCAGAGAGACAATCATTGGGATTTGCTCGTTCATGTAATCCTCTGAAGTACGAATTCATACAGACGCACAATAACTAAGTCATGTTTTATGATTACCACTTTGACAATCGCTTGTCATTTCAAAAGAAAACTAGAAAAAATAAAATTAATTTAGCAGAACACCAAAAGTATAAAGAGGATAAAAATAAGGAACCTCGAGGGCGTGCTTGTAACGCCGAGACTTCCTGAGGTCCTTGGAAATCTGGCGAAGTTCTGAGATCGAAATTTGGTTGCCTTCGCTAATCCATCTCTGAAGAACGTTGGTGGCGCTTCGCTTGGGCAATCTGAGCCTAAAGATTCTGCTTTTGAGATCATCACTTTCCACCGAACCTTCGACGAAATCGCTCCTCAGAGCACCCGAGCAGAACTTTCTAGAAGTTTCGCCATTGCCGAAGAGAGGAATCTGCTTCGGCCAGGAATTTTCCGCCAGTAAGCTGATTTCTTTGCATCTCCTGACCTCCACAACAATTGGCATATTTAATTCAATCAGAAACTTTTTTAACTAAAAATAAGCAAGTTACAATTTTTACGGAAAAAAATATTTAGTTTAAGGTTCGTATTTTTTTTGTTCAAGTTCCTGCATATTCTCGGCAACCAATCAAGAGGAAGAGGAAAAGCAAAGGCTGAGCATACCGTCGCAGGGTCAAGATGACTGCGCGAGTTGCCATTGACGCAGTTTGGTTCTGGTTGCCCTTTCTTTCTTTCTTCTTTGAAATGGCGTATCACCGTCGCTTAAACGGGGCTGGGGTATAGGGTGCAAGCTCTTTCGGTTCTTAGAGTTCCTTTCTTTTTGAAGTATTTACATCAATATCTCCTTAATTTTTTAGAGTCTGATTTATAGATTTAAATAAAAAAATTAAATAAATATTTAAATTTTTATGAGAAAAAATATAATAGTAAAATGATTCAAATCGTGATTCGAACTACGAACTAAACGGACTCGTCTCTCTTTTCTAAATTTTAACAAAATAATTCTTTTAAATCTTGAACGGTTTGCAATTAAAGATTTTCCATCTAATTATGTCAAAAATTTCACAAATTCGCCCACATGATAAGTACCATGACTCTTTTTTAACTAAAAAACCAAGATGCCCTTGAATTTAGAAAATTTTAAACTCCTGACAAAAAAAGAAAGAAAAGAAAAGAAAAGACAAACAAACACATGCTAATAACTTGAGAAAACAACCTAAAGAGTCAATATAAACCCATCAATCTATCACAAAGATCTCAAACTAAAAGGCTATAAGAACTTTGTAGAACATTAGAAAAATGTACAAGTCTACCAAGAAATTAAAAATAAAAACATTAGCAGAAAAAAGGCAATAAAACAAACACTTCTTGAGAAATTAACCAAACAACAAATCTAAATCCAAAGTCCAGGATCGCCAACAAATTGATTGTCGACAAATCTACTCCATCTTTGTTTGCAATCGTCTTCTTCTTCCTCCGATCTTAGCTTGCTATTGTTCTCTCCTCATAGCTCATCCACGACAAGATTGAAAGCATTGATCCCCAGAGCATCGCATTCAAGATTGTCAATGTCGTTCATAACAACATCGTTGTAGAGGTAGAGGAGAGGAAGGGTTTGCACCGTGCGTGATGCTGGCGGAGTAGATGAATTCGATCATCAACTTCAACATCAATGGTGCACATAGCCAAGCCGTGTGAGGTGGAGAAAGGAAGGCAGCGGTCATCTATCCAGAAGGCTGGGGATGGGTTTCCCCCTCTCTTCTTCATCTGGTTCTATCATTTTTTTTTTTGAAGTTGATAGTTTTACCTTTCTTTTTTGTTTTTTCACATTTTTTCAATTTACGTAATTTTTATTAAACTATATACTGTTGTTCTTTTACTAAAATATCCTCCCACATCTTTTGGAGATGATCAATTATCAAACATAAAGCCTTTAATTGCAAACAATTGAAAAGTTAGAGGATCTTTTTGCTAAAATTAAAAAAAAGAACCAAACTGTCACATACTAAAAAAATATTAAAGAACTGTCGGTGCAAATTACTCTTCTTTTTCCTCCTCAAAGAATCTAGCCTAAAATAAGCTACCAATATAATTGGAATACCAAAAATTCGCCTAATAATACATATTCTTGCAATCCACACCATTTCATTTGAACGGACCCTTTGCAAACATAGCTTTAAAGTGGCACTCAATACGAAAGTTTCAAGTTGATAACCTCCTCATTTAATGTAATTTTTTTCGTCCCTAAAATGCCCTTTAAGGATTAAAAAAGAAATAAAATAGCTGATTAAAAGAAGAATATGGACTCATTTCTTCTTTAAGAAAAAAGAAAGAAGAAAAACTCTCAAAACTCCCTCCCCTATTCTTGGCCGTCACTGGCGCCACCCCCTCTGGTGCCGCCACCCCTCCGACATAATAGTCTATTCAAACTTCGATCTTCATTCAAGTTTGAGCAAAGTTTTTTCAAATCTTTAAAAGCTTGTGGAATCAATCTCCGAAATTGGTAATTTGACCTTAAACTTTTTTTTTTCCCTTTAAATTGTTATTGATGGATTGGGCATTCATATTTAGACATTTACTTGAAAAAACAATAATATTCAAGTGATTTTGATAATTTTCTCGAGTTGAAAATGTTATAGTATAGTATTTTTTAATGTTCTTTAAAAGTGGTATGAACTTTTTTAATAGGAAAATGGCTGAAATTGTCTTGTATTATAAACATGATGCCGAATGAAAGAAGAAAAAGACGGACAATACAAATGGTGCTCGAACAATGAAGAGACCAAGAGGATAGAATTAGGGGTGTAATTCGGTTGAAAACCGTCGGTTTTGGACGGTTCGGTTACCGAACCGCAAATGTCGGTTTTTGAAGTTGGCAAACCGAAACCGCACCGCATACCAAGAGTATTCGATCGGTTAACCGACCGTTCTTGATCGGTTTTTTCGGTCAGTTCGGTTCGGTTTTCAACAGATGATAATCTAATATGATACAAGAAGCGTACTATTAATTTACCACATTTTATTTTATTTTTTTGGTTAAAGAATTGCTAAAGTAGTACAATGTATTGTGTATTATTTAGGTTCTTATTGAAATGATGCTAAAAAGAATACTATAAGGGCGATTGACATTTATAATTTGTCATGGCACTTATGTTAAAATCATTAAAAATATTAGAGAATGATATATATTTATTTGAGTTTTTTTAATTGTTTCAATTTTCATGAGACCAACAAACTTTACTTCAAAATATAAAGGAGAAACACTTAATAACCCTTTGAGAAAAGCATAAGCATAATGAGACACATAGACAAATCTACATTTCGGTCGGTTTTGGTTTTTCGGTTTTGTGTAAATATTCGGTTTTTCGGTTTTACACCTATAATTATGTGGAAATATTTTATTCGGTTCGGTTCGGTTCTAAACCGAACCGAAATTTTAAGACCGAAACCGAACCGTCCAATAATGGACGGTTCAGTTAACCGAACCGAACATTTTTCGGTTTGTATGAAACCGAATTTTTCGGTTTTTGTCGGGCGATTTTTTGATCGGTTTCGGTCGGTTTCGGTTTTTTGGTTTTTTTGTACAGCCCTAGATAGAATGCATATCTAAAAGACTTCCTGCGAATCAAGGCAAAAGAAAGAGCTATAACGGCAAAGGAAAAGTCAAGGTCAACGAATCCTTGCGAAGATATTAATATCACATTACCATCAATATATCTCCATATCTCTGCTTTAATTTAATATTGTCCTATCCGTATTCTACATATTAGCTTACTAAGTTAATATTATCAAACTATATTATTGTAACACTATCGGAATACATATCAATTAGAATACAAGTCTTGTCACCCAAATTAAAAATTGGTTATCTCACTTATACCGATCTGTCTAGTAGACCGAGGACATAGTCATCCTGGTCATATTGATATGCCTGGCAAATCGAAAATCGGTCATCTTAATCATAGTGATCTGCCTAGCAGACTGAGGATGCGATCGTTGCGGTCATGCTGGTCTATCTAGCAAACTGGAAATCGATCATCTCAATCTTACTGATCTGTCTAGCAAACCAGATCGCTATCATCTTGGTCATGCAGATCTAAGTTTTCAATTTTTGTCTTAGAGTTAATAATGATAATTTTAGAAATTCAAACTCTAATTTAAAACTTCCAAATATAATTACACAAAATTCAATTTATCCAATTTATTTTAGTTCAATTACAATTCAATTTAGAAGTTATGTTGATCTTCATTTTAGACTTGATAATGATAGCTTTAGAAATTCAAACTCTAATTTAGAACTTCCAAGTACAATTACACAAAATTTAGTTGATCCACTTTATTTTAGTTCAATTATAATTTATTTTAAAAATTATATTAATCTTCATTACGTTGATCTTTATTCCACCCGTACATTCAGAACGGTAAGCTTACTGGTACTGATTCACACATTCAGAATGGTTTGCTAGTACCGATCTAAACAGTAAGAACGATCTGCTAAAAGACTAGTCTTCTGATCAGAATGATCTGCCTAGGTTACCCGTACCAATCTGAATGATTTACTGGGTAGACAAAAAAAAAAAAAAACTGCTTTTTAATTTTGTGATATAAAAAGGTTGTGAAGATGTAGTCATTAACCAAGATTCTCACTTAAAAGAGTTCTTGAACATCAATATAAGCTTATCACTTAAAAAAGTCCTTAAACATCAATCTAAGCTTATCGCTTAAAAGAGTTCTTAAGCATCAATCCAAACCTGCAACAAAGGGTAACAACAAAAGTAGAAGAAAGAGTTCTTAAACATCAATCCAAACATGCAACAAAAACTAAGATCAAAATAACTTCATGGCAATCATTCATTATGATAAATCTCTATCGCCAATCTTCTCTTAGAAAAAACCAACATCATTATTGATGAATGACAATGAGTAGTCTTGCATGTCATATTCAATATATCTCACAGTAACAGCAACACAATCTGCCCTGTAACATCAACATGTTCTTTTAATGCTTTCCAATTAAAGACATATAATAGAATGATAATAAATATTAAAAAAATTGCAAATTATTTTGGGGTAAGTTGCGTGGGTGCTGATATGGCCATGGAGCATTCTTCTTGATATTGAACAAGGTAGATTTTTGAAGCATCAATGGAATCATCATTTGGTGAGAACAGAAAAAAGAAGGCTGAATTGAGATTCCATAAACCACTACATCCCATCTGAGTGTTTTTTAAAAACTAATGGTGTCTCCTAGCGTACACTTTGTTAATATTTGGCCCTTAAAACTCATGCGTTACTTTGTCCAATCTTAATCTGGGCTAAGGGGCGTCGCAAGCCTGCAATCAAATTATAAGACATATTAATAAATAGATATTATAACACTAATCTTTTAAAACTCAAAATCAGATTTTCTTTATTTTTATCCATTGCATTAACTCCTATCTTCATTGTATCATGTCTAACAAATCTAACAGACCAAACGGACCAACGACTGATCAAATCGGTCAAAACTTCCATATTGTACCATTGACAATCTTCAAATTCTGAGCGGTATAACCGACATAACCGGATCAGTCAAGTTCGGCATGGCCTATTCAAGTTCAAAGTTTAAACTTTTAAGTGGATTGCTTGTATTCTGACCCACTTATTATTATAATAGCCTGTTTAACAAAGTTAATTCTAACCAACTTTTAAGTTAAAAATATTATAAAACTATAAAATGTTATAGTAAAAAGAAAAAAAATTGCTATATGTAAAGTTTTTATATGCTATAGTGTTTACAGTTCTAGCTAATAGTTCTAACCACCATGCCAAATAACCTATAAGCCAGAACACACTTTTCTTTTCTTGGTAGGATAGATCTTCAATCACTAAAAAGTGCCAAAATTAGTTTATCCTACACACTAAATTATAAATTGGTGTAATTATGTTATATACACACACACATACATACACGTTAAAATTATGTGACAAGTGTAATGTTTAAATGATAAAAAAAATGCAAAGAATAATCGAATAAAAACAATCAACAACAAAGAAAATAAATCAATAAAATGAGGGCTAAACTTCTAATGTGCATGAAGATCAATTTAGGGGCTTACTCCATAACTTAATATGTGTGAAAGCACGTACACCAAACATAAGTCATTACTAACCTTAACAGCAGGAAAATTAATAACTCGGAGAGAGAGAGTCAAATTCATGATCCCTATCTTGAGTTTATTGTTGAAGAATTCCTCTAAGAAGCTTATAAGCATCAACAATATCTACAGTATTTAGTCTGATATGTACAAACTAGTAACATAAGCGAGTCTCTATGTCCAGCCTTAATAGTAGTAGTATTTTCTTATTTCATGTAAAGTACTAAAAGATGTATGTTCTCCCTCAAATACACACACAAAATTCCTGAAACAAATTAAATTCAGCAACTAAGCCAATTCACTAACCCGAAACAAATCATCTAAGAAACTAGTATCCCTAAACTACAAAACAAACGTACAAAAACTTAGACATTTACATATAATATTTTAATTTCAATCCAGTATTAAATTAAATTTTTTATATAATTTCAATTCAAATATTAATTTGATTTTTTTTTATTTTTACCAAAGAAGACAAGAAAATTTACCAGTGGTGGTGGCGGCGTAACTGGTGGGTTGTTCTCAACAAATCGTTCGAGGCGTAGTCCTACTTACTCTTTCAGAATCATTTTCCGACTCTAACTCTGATGGTTTCGCATATTGATGACATTGGGCAGGTCAAGGAGAGGAGGTCAGTGAGGTCCGGTTTCGTACCAAAGTGGACCAAGAATCAGAGGCGTGAGAAGTTTGGCTTCGTCTCATTGTTAAGTTGGAATGGGATCGCCAGAGATGGGACAAAGGCCAGAGAAGTGAGGAAGAAAGGAGAAGGGCATTGGGCGACTGTTCTAGGAGAAAGGCAGTTGTTTTGGGAAGGGGATGGACTAGAGTGTCGGTGACTTTTTGGAGAAGACCAACTCAGGCCCTTTTTTCTTTTCCTGCTTTGTGTTTCGAGAACGGGGCGATTGGACGACTAGTCCCCTAAAAAATTTTTTTTGGGCAAAAGTCTTTTTTTTTTTTTTTTTTTTTATTTTGAGTATAAAAAAATTAGTTTTTTGTCATCAAAATAGTTCCAGTTTTTTTTATTTTTATTATGGTTGGGTTCCTCTCTTCGATACAGTACTTTTTCTCTTTATTTTGAAAAAATTGGGACAGTTTCGATGCTAAAAAAAAAATTTTTTTTTAATGCAAAAAAAAAGAAGAGATCATTCACCAAATTTCAAATTTTCTTAACCCTTTTTTTCAAATTTTCCCTTCGAGAACATGAATGCAACTGCTTCTGCGTTTCAGAAGAGTGATGTGCTTTAACTAAGTCCCTCGATAGAACTTTTGTCAAAAGCTTTGCTAGGTTTTTGTTTGTCCTAACATAAACAACATTAATAACAACATTTAGTTGTTTCATATATTTATCTCTCAAACTAATATATCTAGACTTTTTATTATGCACTTTGTTATATGCTCTAAACAAAGTAGCTTTACCATCATAGTATAAAAAAATTGATGGCATTGGTTGTGACCGCGACTCAATATCAAATAATAAATTTTTTAACCATTCTACTTCTTTGTTTGCAGCTACATGTGTTATAAACTTGGTCTTCATTATGGAGTAAGCTATACAAGTCTGTTTCTTGAAAGCCCAAGATCCAGCTCATCTTGCAATTATAAAATCCAACCGAAAGTAGATTGATTCTCACTTATATTAGTTTTTTAATTAGCATCTGAGTATCTTCTAGTACTACAAGATAAACGTTATAAGACAAATTCAAATTAATAGTCCTTTATAGATAACCAAGTGTCCTTCTAATTGCATTCCAATATTCCATACTTGGGCTCCTTGTGAACCTTGACTCGTGATATGCATTGTGTACATTAAGCTATCAATCGCATTAGCATATTCTAGTTGTGTTATTGCCCTACCAGAATTTTTTAGTAACTTAGTACTAAAATAGAATTACTTATTCGCTTCTTTAAACTTCAAGCGACTGAATTTAAAAAATATTTTCTTAATGTAATAAGATTGACACAACGAGTAGCCCCCACATGCTTCTTCACTTTCGCACCTAAAATAGTATCTACTTCATCAAGATCCTTCATCTTAAACTATAAAGTTAGAAACATCTTAATATCATTTTCTCATTGCATGTTTGTTCTAAAGATAGGCAAGTCATCAACATACAAAATAATTACACTAAAGTCGTTTGTAAATCTAAAATAAATAAATTTATCGGTATTGTTATGTTTAAAATCATGAGACAAGATAACAGAGCATAAATGTCGAAATAGTCTATATCATGTTTTTGTTCAAAACCCTTGGCTACTAATATAGTCTTAAATGTTTGTGTAGACCCATCGTTGTTGTCCTTCCTTATAAACACCTACTTGTTGCTAGGGCTACTAAAAACCTAAAAAACTAAAACTGATCGCCAAACCGACCAAAAAACCAAAAAATAAGTTTTAGAACAAAAACCAACAAAATCGATAAAAAATTGATTGCCCATGTGATTTTAGTGGTTGGTTTTCGAAAAGCCTTTTTTTGGTTTGTCGGTTATCAACCGACCTTCTCCAAGCTTAAAACTATGTATTACATTTAAAATATATATTATATAATAAAACTAATAAACTACATTAGTTTAAAAGCGAAGTTGAATATGCATGAGAATCAGAAACCCGAGACAATTTACTTGTGTAAATAGTTGCTTAAAGCTGTAGAAGTATAGGGACCCGAGGTTTTTTTTATTTTTTTTTATTTTGAGTTGTTTTATAATATTATACTTACTTGATTAGCTATGAAAATTAGGAAACATTTTTTTTACCATATATATATATATATATAACTTTTCATTTTTCATATATATTTATAACATTGTTTTCCAAAAGAGTTGACTTTATACTTAAAATTTTTCTTTAAACTACATATTTTAAATTTACTTAATATATATAGCAAAAATTTTCCTATAGCGATATCCATACCCTTGCCTATACATTTGCTCATGTATTGTTGCTAGCTCAAAAGTGATTCTATTCTAGTCTCTTGGCTGAATTACCTACATCATAAAATAACTAGGTGAGCTATTACTTAGTAAGTCCAAACATAGCCCATAGACATGTCTTACTTGTGTGCTTGATCTATTTATGCTTGTTTATAAACATTGATTATTCTTTCTATATCCTTAACTTAACTAAGGCCCAAGTATTCGTACCATATGCACACATGAGTCCTCGTAACACCGAGCCGTAATATAACTTAAGACTTCTCTTAAGTTGGGAGCTGGTACCACACTTTTTTTACTTATCTAGTGAATCATTTTACCGTCCTTTAATTTAGGGCAATATACCATACATGATGTCTTATTAAATTTACATAAGTGTATAACAAATGCATTTTGCTAAATGATTTAAATAACATTTCTATTTTTTGAAACCTTTCATTTCACATTGTAGGTGGCGTTTGAGTTTTCTCGGAATTGACACAGCGTTATCCACTTTTTTTTTCTTTGCTATTTGTCCGAATATCCTGCTTGGACATTTTATCATTATTAGTTAACTTGTTTATTACCGACTAATTGTAAGATAACAAAACGTAGATACTCAATAACTTAATCTAATCATACGTCTGTCTTCTAAGTGAAACCTGAGCGTTATGGAATTAGTTTCCTCTTATCTAACATTGCCTTTTCGCTACTAAGGGATGTTTCGAGGTCCGTTAGGGCCACTTTGTGAAAAATAACGTTTTTGCTCGATGGGTCTTAGAATACATTTTCCAAGCCCATTTTTGCTAAATTATTGCAAAACATTACTTATTGACTATGGGTCAAGAAAAACAAGGTGTTGACTTTCTTTTTGCGGTAAAAATCTATTTTAACAAAACTTTATGATTTTAACCCAAATTATGAAAATTTTGACAGTTGTGCCCTAGAATAACAATGATCATTTTATTCCGTTGGCCTCGATTTTTCACAAGGATTAAAATTCTCTAAAGTTTCTAAGTCAAATTTCTTTAATTTCAAAATGTTTTTCTTCTTATAATTCGTAAAATTCTTAAAATTTATATCTCATAAATTGTTTAGAATTTTGACCAGCCATCTATGATTTTCAATAGTTTTGTCAAGATTTATAATTTTTGTGTTTTAAATTTTCCAAAATTCCAATTGCTCCATGGAGTTTTCTGCCTTTTTCAATTCAGTCAAATTTTTATAAATCTTTTCAATTTAGTCCTTTCAAAATTTTCACAAAACCTTGTTCATAAAAATTGTACATCTCACTGTTTTGAACATGTTTTCAAATCTTACTTAGAAAATAAATCATGTTTAAACATGTCAAAATTTTATTTTTTTCGAAAATCATCTAAACTTTACAATTTGCATAGTTTTTGTCCAAACTTGATTTTAAGCACATAAACCTTAGTTTTTAGCCTTTCATGATCATAAACATACATAAAATATATCACATAAACATGCCATAGAATCCCTTAAATATGGTTTTAAGCAATCACATACCAAACTTGATAATAAATAACCAAAACAACAACAAACTTAAAAACAGAAGGCTAAGCGTTTTACCAAAAGATTTGTGAGCTTGAGAGCTCCCACAAAGCTTGATTTTTGTCAATCTTCCTAGACATACGCAATGGCAAGAAAACCCTCATAAGATTCCCTCCAAAACTTAATGAAAACCCTGGTAACATATGAGAAAAGTCTAAGATTTTACCTTCTAGAATTGCCTAGTCTTGAACTTAGCACTTGGTCTTGATCTTTACTCTTGATTAAGAATTGGATTTTTGGGTTGTATTTGAGCAAAGAAAATTAGAAGGTGGAGCTTCTAGGGGTCGCCGAACCAAATGGAGAAGTGCAGTAATTTTTGGCTCCAAATTTTGCATGAATAAGATCATGTTCTAGTGCAATTTATTATATCTTGATGACTCATCTTGCATAGTCATCATTTTTGAACTTTTGTGGTAATTTTTTTGGCACAAAGCCATAGGCAACATCCGGTCACATCTAGGGATGTTGTGGCAAAATTCCACCCTTTTGGTGTAACACCCAAGCATTTGAGTATGTTAAAAATTCATTAAGTTAAGAGTTATATTAAAATAAAAATATAATTTGAGGAAAAATACTGTATAATAACATAAAAATTTGTATAATATTAGAGTAATGCAGTATAAGAATTGGATTGTTTAAGGATATGCAGTACAGAAATTGGGGTTGTTTAAGTTAAAGCAGTATAGGAATAATACTGCTTAAAAATATGGTAGAATAAGAAATGTTATGTTTGGCCTCTAAAAATGAACTAGAGGCAAGTAAAATATTTTATACAGTCTAAGAATATGTTTTTGCACTAATTTTACCGCGACAGTGTAGGAAAAATACTATGCTGTGAAAAATTACACAGTATAAATTTTTGGGGCCCACAAAGTGGACACCCAACCGAATTTGATTGGGCCACCAAGCTTAGAAATGTGGCCCAATAGCATGTCGCCACCTGGGGTATCCTTATGGATGACCATGAGTCATCAAAAGAGATAAACAAGCATTTAATACAAGTTTATCAAAAAATTTTCTTTCTTTTTCTTCCTCAAGTAACGGCAGCCATTGAAGGGCTCTTTCAAAAAATTTCTCAGCCTCAAACTTTGCAAAAATAACCCCAAACAAGTTTTAGAAGCAAAGCTCAAGGATTTTTTACAAGTTTTAAGGTAAAATCCCAAACTTTTTAGCAAGTTTTCAAGGGATTTTTCTTGGGTTAAGGGGGAAATTAATTCATGGTGTTTTTGCATGAAAATGAAGCCTAGGAAGGAGTTCAAGGAGCCTTGGAAGGCTAGAAATCAAAAGAGTTTTATTTGGGTAAGTTTTGAATTTCAAAGTTTTGAAATTTTGTAATTTTGTTTTGATTTTTATTCCTTTGAACCTATGTAGGTTCTTGAGCATGTATATAATGAAATTTCATGGATATGTGATGTATGGCATGTTGAAGTTGTGAAATTTTGGTTTATGGTGCAAAATGGTAGATTTTGCAAAAAATGTTATTTTTGTAATTTTGATGATAGTCTTAGCAAAAGTGATGTTTGAGCATAAGAATGATTTAAACAAAGGATGAAACGGTTTCAACAGGGGTAGTTGCAAAAGTGTTTTTTTTTTGTAATTTTGATGTTAGTCTTAGCAAAAGTGATGTTTGAGCATGAGAATGATTTAAACAAAGGATGAAACGGTTTCCGCAGGGGTAAATATGCAATTTTGAGATGGATTTTTACAAAAATGCCCTAAGCACTAAATTGTAATAAAAAGTTCTTTCTCGGCAGATTTGAAAAATGCCCAAAAACACTCCTATATAGTGAGAAGTTAGGGAAAGTTAAAACACAAAAGTTGTAGATCTCGACAAAACTGCTAGGCAACTCGGACAGTTGGTCAAAAATCTCAACCGATTGTGAGATTTTAATTTTACAAGAATTTGTTGAAATTGAGAAAAATTTTTAAAAGGCAAAAATATCATTTTTGCAAAGGATTTTGAATATGGTACTTTAAGCAAAAATGTTCCTCATAAAAAATGGGGGACTAATGGTTTAAAAAGATTATTTTTAGTTCTGGGGACAAAAATGCAAATATATTTGTATTTTGGGTCAAAACCGTAAATTGTGTGAAAGCTAGGTTTTCACTAGAGAACATTGGTTTTCTATACTGCTGTAGGCAATAAGTGATTATAGATGCTAAGTTTTAAGGATTTAAAGTTAGTTAAGGAATGAATGAAAGAAAATGAGATTAAGGGCAAAATGGTCATTTTATGAAAAAGTCAAAACGGATCCAAAACGCCCGATGTCAGGAAACGTTTCTTAGTGGAAATTTTTCCATAATATGTAGGTAGTAAAATGTTAAAGTTAAGCGATGAGTTTTATAGAGTTACGAAATGGATGAAAAACTCGTTAAAGGTGAAATCGTCATTATCAAGGAAACGGCTAGAACGAGGTCGAACACTTCGATTTAGCATAACGTCCTTAAACAAAAAATGTTCTGTAATGCGTTGAGTAACGTAACCTTTATGTATGATGAGAGATTTAATAAGGGATGTTTAAGTAAAGGAAAAGTAACCCGATGGGTTACAAACTTAAGTAAAGACAAGGGTAAACGGATAGTGCACAAGTCAAGTTAAAAGGAAAGAATAGTTAATATTTACGTTTTATTATCAATCGAGTATATTGATAAAAAAAAAGTTAACTAATTAGTCGAGTGCTGTATGATCAGGACACAGAAGCTGACTATTGGAAGGAAAAGGAATGGGATAGGAACGGAATAGAGAACGCTAGAGCATAGTCTAGGTAAGTTCAGATCTCACCTACAGCATGAAGTAAATAGTTTTCAAATGCTTATATATGTTTGCAAATGTGTTTGCAATTGTTATGCAAGTTGTTTTTAAAGTATGTTTGCAGGTATTATGCAAAAAGTTTTAAAGATTCAAAGCAAGATTTGCAATGAATTTACAAGTGTTATGTTTAAAGTCTATTTGCATTTTGATATGCATAATGTTTTTAAAAGTACAAGTTATGATTTTCAATGTAATTAAAATGTGGTTGCATGTAAAATGCACAATGTTTAAAAGTGTATAAATTATGATTTGCAAAATGTGTTTGTATTATATGATGCATTTGTTATGCCATAAGTTGCATTTGCTATGCAATAAGTGTTAGAATACAAGTTATGATTTGCAAAATGTGTCTGCATTATAAGTTGCAATTGTTATGCAAAAAGTTGCATCTGTTATGCAATAGATTTTACAGTACAAGCTAGGATTTGCAAGTGTGTTGCTTATGATATGATGGCATTAGATGTGCTCATCAAATTTAATAAGAAGGTAGCGTAAAGATAAAAAGGAAGTGTCGTACCAGCTTCCTAGTTGTGAGGTAATAAAAGTAAAGTCAAAGTTTGACCTCCTAGATGTGAGGTACATGACCTCGAAGTTCGATAGTCTCAAGTCTTCCGCAAGGGAAGCATCATGTTTATGATCTTATGATTAATGAGTTGGAACGAACACTAAAGTAAAATAAGAAAAGTGACGGTAAGATAAGGAAAGTTAAGGAACAAGGATAGAAAGTTAAAGTAAGATAAGGAAAGTCAAGGAACGAAGGTAGAAGGTTAAAGTATGAAAGTTCATAAAATGCTCATAATTGAAGTTTATAATAGAGCATAAATGAAAACATACATTTTGATTTTACTGGTTTTCCTTGTTATGAAACATTTATATGCTATGGAAAACATTCTGAGGAATGTTTTATATTAAGTGCTTATGAAAACATAAATAATGTTTATGAAGAGCAATCTGAGGATTGTTTTATGTTAAATATTTTATGAAAAGCGTTTATAGAAAACGTTACAGAAATGCTTTATAAAAACGTCTATGAAAAACTTTTTAGATATATTTATGAAAAATGTTTATGAAATACGTTATGAAAAATGTTTCAAGAGAAAGGTTTTTATGAGGAAAGATTTAAAGTACGTTTTAAATGTTTATGAGTTTATGTTTGAACTTACTGAGCGTAAGATCATAAAAAGTTTCTTCATGCTGTAGGTAGCCTTACGGGTGACCAATAGGACCTGCTAGAAGAGCTGAGTGCTGCGGAGGGCAGATGCAAAGATTTGGGTATAGATGCCACTATGGTTTTGCTTCCACTACTTAAAGAAAAGGTTTTCCATTGTTTAATGTAGTGTTTACAAAGTTTTAAGAAAATGAGAGTTTTAAGATATGTTTTCAAAGTTAAGTCATATTTTACAAAATGTTTTATCTAATTGTAAAGTTTAGTATTAAGCTATGTTTTAGTAAATGGTACTTATTAAGTTTTAAGAAACGATTTTGAAACACCCGTTATTTTAACGGGTATGATTTTGTAAAAATCATATGAATAAAATGTTACTTTAGCATTTTTACTAAGTCTTAGCAGTAAATATTTTTAATCTACCTATCACTCATTTCTACCAACCTTGTCCCGCTGCATTAATGCTTAATTAAGTAGCCTCAACTACTTACAGACATAGAATTAATTCACTTCAACTACCAGGAGACATTGATATATTTTCTCAACCACCTTTTTAATGCTTCCTTCATCTTCTTCTACAACTTGCCCCATTTGTCCCCTCAATTATGTTGA